>JAABLL010000632.1:0-12991 GCA_012295475.1 Phytophthora gonapodyides | reverse complement strand
CCAAGAAGTGGGCTCAGCTCATTGTCGAGCCTGTCGTCGCGCCCATTGCTGAGGCTGTCGCTGAACCAATTGCTGAGGAGCTTATAGTTGATGACTCGATCAATGATGATATTATCCACAAGCTGGTGCTCGGGGGCGCCTTAAGAGAAAATCCGGAGGAAGCAACAAAATAAATCAGGCGTATCGTCAATGTACGCCATACAAGTGTGTCCTAGGGACTAAACGAGTGGGTAGGCTGCTCATTCATCCCGGTGGCTCAAACTATGGCTTCAGTGAAGTGGTCAATACCCCATTGGAGGGTAAGAACATGGCGAACCGCATGATGGCTCTCTATTTCGATATGACGAAGAAAACAGCAATCCCACATCTGATCACTCAGCAATCAGTTGGATACTGGTACAAACACTACTCTCGTCGTGGCTTTCATCGATTCGACAATTTGCTACAACACACCTCTGATGAATATGGTCTGACGTATAATGATGTCTGCTAGTGGCATTTGAAGAGCGAATACCTCAAACGTGAATTGTGGGCATGGTTCTAAGCTCGCCACTCTTTTTTTTATCAAAAAAATATACAGGTGCTGGGATCGAGCCACGCGGCATTGGTACTCTACCCTCGTGTAAATGATGGTCTCACAAGCCCAGGTGAATGAATTACGTATGGTTGCCAATCGGCCGGTTATCACGTGAGCTACGCCATCGTTGGCATCTATGTTGAATAAGAAGACCAGCACCACATCCGCATCGTTCCAGTCCGAACTGCCGTTCGAGGAATCGACCGATCTCTGTGCCTCAGCTATATACGCGTTGCCCTGCTAACCAACGGCAATAGTCGTAGTCGCATTTGATGACGCTGTAAATGCTTTCGCCTGCGTGTTTCCCGAAGTCAATGATCATGATCTATATGTATGCACGGGGATTGTTGTCAATTTTTGGATATTTATCTTCGAGATAGCTCGAAAACAGAGTAGTCTCTTCATTGATCAATTCCAATGCTGATAGCTTGCGATAATGATCATGTTCGTGATCGGCATAGACTCTATCGAAATATGAATCATATAGGCCAGATTTCGTAGCCATGTCTAGGAGGACTTCCTAGATGGGCCAGACCAATAGAAAATGTCCCTTACGATGACAGAGTTGTGTAATTGAACGATCGTAGCCATGGTCTATATCAGACTCAATATTTTTTATCTGATTAGTAATTAATCTCCTTTGCATGAGAGCGCTCAATCGGTTCTATGCACCTCTCCTGTGAGACGGTCAAGCTCAAGCTCGCGTTCGTACACGACGAGTACGAGAAGATCCATGACGGTGGCCGAGCCGTTTATTCCACTTACCTGGATCGCCTGCGGTACGTCCTTCTTGGTGAGACGGGAACAATCGGCTACAAGAATGCGCGAAGCCATCGACCACTGCATCGCGTCGATAAGGCCGTTGCTGATCTCGCTTGATAGATCGCCGTTGATGGCGCCAAGCTTACTGAACTCGCTCCGGAACGACTCGAAGTCGTACTCCTGGCTCTTGTCGAAGACATTCTGATTACCGATTGTCACCTGGAAATTACGAATGGAAGCGCCAGGCATACAGGTCCAAGGAGCACTGTCGAACGGAGATTGGTACTGAGGAGTGCCCACAGCGGTAGCGAAGTGTCCATCACTCGTCTCAGCAAACGGGATCAGAGCGACATATTTCACATTCTTCTTGTAGCCAGAGATGTTGAGATCGAACGGAGCGTTCAACTGACCAGTGGCAGCCGCCGGAGATACGCCAGCGCCCTTGCGGAACATCTGGGCGAAGCAATCTTGGTAGCGAATAGTCTTGACCGGCTTGCTGATGATCTGAGTCGGGTTGCGAAGGTGGTAGAAGGGAATCCTTAGACGCGAAGTCGTGAAAGGAAGGAACTCACCGACGGAAGCCGTGGGCGTGAATGCGTTGCCAACAGGACCGAACGAGAAAGATAGCTGACTATTCGCCACGAGTACCCCGGTCATAGGGTTGCCACTAGCGGCCGATGCAATCATGATTGGAACCGTCTGGCCGGAAGTCATGGTGACAGAGTCGAGCTTCATCGTATCCGTAGTACCCGAGATAGCAACCTTCCCCGCGTTAATACGTAGGCGGAGCTTTAGCTGTGGGTTGGCGCATAGGTCGATCTCTTTGAGGATGGGATGGAGCGATACAAGCGGAATCTTGAGCATATGATACCACACGCCGCCCGTCTTCATAGTGGTGACATCGCCGTACGAGTATTCCTTGAAATATCCCTTGCCGTTTTGCTGACAGATCTGCTTCGTAGCAGTCGTACCGAACGAGGCCCATGAGTTAGCGCCCGTCGCCTGAGTAGCATCCACGATAGGAGGCGTTAGGAGCAGACGGTTGAAGAATTCGTCGTTTGCCGTGAGCGCTTGCGCCTGACTTGCCGAGGCATCGAGCTTGGCTGCAACCTCAAGTTGGTTATTCGCGTAGCCATCTCCGCTCGAGTGAGCCGTCTTCGAGAGTTGATCGAGTACCACGGATCGGGATAGAGGTGTAGTTCAGCTCCGTGCTTGACAACCTCATCCTGAGAAAGCTCAGTCATCGCGCGTAGGTTGTTCCAGAAGCCTTTGTATTCCGCTTCAGTAATGACCTTCTTCCCGTTAAGTTCAACCGAAAGCGAGTCAATAACGTTGGTAATGTTGGTCTTCATGGCACACGCAAATCGGTTGATGTTTGTTGCGATATCAGTGGTAGCAGTGCTCTTAGCGGTGATCACATAAGCCAACAGAAGGTATCCGTCCTTGAGACTAGCCATTCCCTGCGAGCCCGTTAGCTGCGAAGTAGCATTGATGGTGATCAGACCCGAGTTGTAAGAACCCTGGTTGTTATCATAGATGACCGAGACGCTCTTGCCCTTGCTGACATCGACAGGCTAGTCCGTCTTTCGGGACGACTGGAGTAGGTATGCATCCGCGAGTTGAGTAGCATCGGACATGATTGAAGTGATATAGTCCAGCTCAAAAAATAATTAATGGAGTTCGTCAAAGGCATTACATCTGACCACGACCTCATCGCTCTGTGTAAGCGCATTGGAGTCAGGATTGATGGAATATACGAGCTTCCAGAGGTCAAAGCCCCATTTCCGAAGAAGGGCTCGTATCTCATTCTGCTTAGGACGGGCCCTGGAGTCGACCATTGGACAGCTCAGTGCGATGGTGAATGGTTTGATTCAATGGGCGTCGGCACTCCAGAAGTCCTAGGCTATCTTCCATACTTTGATAAGCAGATCCAAGGTTCTAGTGATGAGTATTGCGGTATATATTGTATCATATGGCTATACGCGAAGCAACACGGACAGATGCATCTGTTTGATAGGTTCGAAGATCTCGATACCGATGTAATTTAATATTTTCTGCATTTTTTGATCTCATAACATATCAAGCAAACTACGTTCGCGAATCGGTGAGTTCATCACCTCAACCATGCTCTACAAGGAATTATCTGTTTCCGATGCTATCCCCGAGGCTCGCCTCCGCAAAGCCGCTAAGTCTGGTACTCTCCAGCTAACTAAGGCTGATCTCGCTGGTTCTGGTGCGACACTACATGTTCATCCCGAGAGCTATGCTAAGATCATGAAAGCTAAGAAAGGCACTAAAGGTGTTCGTATCGCTATCACACCGCAAGAGATTGAATGGCCTATGGTAGGATTAAATGGAGGAGGCATGCACGGCGGGAGTATCTGGGGGGAAATTTGGAACGGACTGAAGTCAGCAGGGAAGCCTGTGATCAAGCCTGCTCTATCGGCAGCCGCGGATGGTCTCGCATCTATGGGATCGGCGTATGTAGCAAGCACTGGTCGCAACCCTGCTCTCGTTGGTGTAGCTCGCCAAGCTCTGAAACGCTTCACAGGGGTCGGCGTTGCTGAGGCCAAGCCCTCGCGTCGCGGATCTGCTGCCAAGGGTAGCCCGGAAATGAAAGCGAAGATGGCTCGCCGTCGAGCGATGCGCAAGGCTGGTGGTAAGGCAACCTCTGGTGGATCATTCCGTCTTTGAGTAAAAAACTGCAATCGACTTACGTTTTTGGCGCGGTTTTTTTTTAACCCCGCCCGGAGGTCTATGACCTCTTCTGCCTCATGATGAGTGAGATCAGCATATTGGTGTCCTTGAGCTTCAAAAATCTCTCTTCCTGATCGACGATGGTAAGCGTGATACTGGCGTAGCTGCCATTGGGTACATCAACCCAGCAAAACGCATTGGGTTGATAACTCACGAGCTGACCGATAGTCGTACCAGCTGTGTTGAACGTTGTTAGTACATCATCCGGGATTGAGTACGGGTTCTGAACGAGAGAGCATCGCAGCTGATACGAGCTAACCGGGTTGATCTGAGGCGGAATCGGCGATAGGATCGACTGAAGAGTGTATAGATTTGTAGTTGGCAGCGTTCCGACCGAGAAACCGATAATCTTTCCTAGCTCACCGTTATCAACATTGATCTTGGGAATATAACTGAATCCAGTAGGCAATCCGATTCCGCCTGTCGAGTACAAACCCGAAGCTGGGCGAGTCCATCCATTCGGAAGAGTCATAGGGACGGGCGAGAGATCGAACTGACATGAGTAATACGTCGGGTTCTCGCTGATATTGAAATAGAAAACGTTATCCCCGACAGCATTGATCAGATAAGCACCGGCGCTGATCATTGCTGCCTGAATAGTCTCATTAATAGTCGCGTACGAGTAGTATCCCGATGGTAGCGTGATCTGGATAGTACTATAGACGCTGCCTGAAGGCATCAAAATCTTGAAAGTATTATTGCCATATGCAACAGAGTCGATGATGATCTGGGAATTGAACATGTTGATTGAGTGGATAGCAAGCTCAGTGTTAGCAAACTCAACAGAAGAGCCCGGGAATTCATAACGGAGCACATTGCCATAACCGTTATCGACGATGTGTTTAGTCTTCAGCGTGATGATCGAACGCATGGTTTATATTTAATCTCCGAAAGTAATTGTTTTCTCAGCGAAATTAAATCTCAACACACTTCTGACATTATCAATCATCAAACTCTGACCCTTTTCACGTGTAGCTTCGGTGTAAGCTCTGATTAGCTTCTCGAGCGTCAAACCCGGGATTGAGAAATCACTAATGACCATCTTCAGATATCTACGGCTGTTAGCCTTGAGGATCCATAGGTACTCTGAGTTCAAGCGTATGAGTTTGTCCGTACTGAACCACGAGTGCGTCAGAAATATAGTAGATAGGCGTTTGTGGCGACCACGAATGAAGAAATGGGAAAATTTATCGCGTTGGAGCTTCTTGTCCGAACTGTAGTCATCGATGATGACGAGCTGAATTCCGCCCTAGCTATCCTTCTGGATATCATCAACCGATGGTGGGGCCATCGAATCATGGACAGTTATGAACCCGTTAAGCTTGTATTTCATATAGTTGTAAAGCTCTTGATCAGGGTTGCGTGCGATGATGTGTAGATGGCTGAAAACGTTAGGACTGTTCTTAACGATATGGAAAACCAGCGTCGTCTTGCCGGCATTGCTGGGGGCTAGGATGATTCCTCGGAATAGTTTCTTGATGCCGAGTTGCTTGATATCGCCGATATCGTCTGATCGGTACTCCTTAGGCAAAAGCCCACCCCAGTTATCGATTTTACTCATGGTTGTTCAAAGTATATTCAATAACACATACTTCTGCTAAAACAAATGGGATTTACAGCTCGGCCTCCGTCCCAGAAATCAACAATCTTCAATCCTAACTAATATGCCTTATCTACAGACGTGCTAAGCCTCGAAATGGCGGATACTCTGTATCTAAGCAAGACTGACTATCGGATGAGCTACCTATCCAGCATTACGATGGGAGAGGCGGCCCCGATGTCGGCGCTTGTGGTTGATGAGAATCGTAGTATCACTGGTGTGAATGCTATAAGTTGTAGTGCATTGACCGTCGGAGGCGTCGCGGTTGGAACCTTGCCAACATTCCTGACTGGCATAACGCCTGGAATAGCAGCAAACGCAAAGGCGCTTGTGCTTGGAGCATCTGGCGAAATCGCCACAATCAGTTCGCTGAGCGCGGCAAATATTTACGGAAGCATCAAGACCGCGGCTCAGCCTGATATAACATCACTGGGTACTCTCTCAACTCTTTCGCTTGCGTCGCCGACTGCGGGTTTCAAACACTGTTGAGTGCTACAAACACATCAAGTGGTGTTAGCCTTCAAGCTCAAGTAGGAAATAGCGAAGCATTCATTGGGTGTAGTTCTAACCATAGCATTGTTATCATGGGGAATGGTTTGCGTTTGATAACGTGCCTACCCACTGGCAATATTGCTATTGGAGGAACGACAACGACCTATAAGCTTGGAGTGGCCGGAACGATCAATTGCACTAATCTCTATCGAAGTGATATCATCTGCGAACTACCTCTGATTCAAGGAATTAGCACAATTGGCACGGCATTTGCAAGCAAAGCTCTAACCTGTAATGGAACGCTTGATACAATAGGTCTCTACTCACTCACGACGACTACGCTAATCGCTGATACGATATCTAAATCAGGCACTCAAACGATGAGCGCAACTACTTTGAATCTAAATCCAACAACGCTACAGATCCGCGGTACTACTCTATCAGCAACGGCTACTGAGCTTAATGCGCTAAGTGGTTTGACCGCGACAGCTACTGAATTGAACTACTCTGACATCACGACGCTTGGAGCCTTTCATGTATCAAAATCGATGACACTTGATGTATCAGGAAGAGGAATTATGGCCCATGGTACATATGATAGCAATTGTCTTCGATTTTCAAGTGGTACATCTTTTCGCGAAACATTAAATATCTATCGCGAAACGGATACTACTGGTTTAATCACTGCTTCCAAAACCAATGGCGTATCAACGAGTAAATCGTATCCAATCCTACGATTGATATCAACCGCTGATCCAGCAAATCTTGGATTAGGATCTGGAGTAGCCGCAACCACGGAGGATCTTCTGCGAATCGACTGGAATGATAAGCCAACCAGTGGGTTTCCTTCACGCACGCATCGTTTATGTTTTGACATCGGCAATACACGGCCATATTACAGCGGATCAGGCTGGCCCCACACTTTCGGAATTGCAACATCAGCAAATTGCTTTTCTGTCAATGTAAACGGCACGAGTGCCATTCCCGGTAGCGATTGTCTCTGCATTGTCGCTGATACGATCAACAAGATGCTCTACAACACTAATACGCCATATACTAATGCAAGTTGGGGAACGGCTAATATAACTCTCAATCAGGGAAACATCTACATCAAGAGCACTAACGATTTAAATGGCAATTCTACATCATTTGATATGCCATTATTGATGGTATCGAGCAATACGACTCCTGTAGAGATTGCTGTTCAAATCAGTAATGGTGCAAACACTACTACAACAAATTCTGGATATATCGGTACTACGACAAGCAATGACCTTGTGTTGATGACTGGAAATTCAAGACGTCTGACGATTACGGCTGCCGGTCGTCTTGGAGTTGGTACCTCAGCACCTCTTCACATCACGTCTAATGTCTCATACATATGGAATCCCTTACTCAATGTCGGCATTACTGTTTATCGCCTACGCACAGACTCTGGGGCTACTGAATCCGGCGGTGGAGGTAATTCTATTACTTATACCAACGTAGCGGCGCTCTTCTCTGGTTATATCGGATGCGAGGCAATGGTCATGCAATCAGATCGCCGCCTAAAGCAAGACATCACCGATGTACCTATCGGACGTGTAGAGTGCTTATACAAAGCATTAACCGTGAAAGCATACCATTGGAAGGCTCAACCCGATAAATTTAAAGAGCTTGGTATGATTGCTCAGGATGTTTTAGATCAGGGATTCATAGATTTAGTAGCTAAAATACCTGATAATGATCCACAGCTTGAACAAAGCAATGATCCATGGTTAGAGCCTAAAGGTGTGAAGCTCCATGTTGATTACAGCAAGCTCAGCGTGTATAACATGCGGATGATTCAAGGGTTGATGTAGAGAGTTGAGGAGCTAAAAAAAAGCGCTCGACGAGCTACGATCATCTACAGCTTAAACGTTCTCGCTTTCTTTTTTTTCTTCATACGTCCAGGCACTACCGCCTGTATTGGTTGGTTTGAAGACGCTGTCATCCGCAGGAGTCTCCTTCACTACGATCTTCTCCATGAGAACTTTCAGCTCCTTTAGGTTGCCTTTGGCTTCACGCTGGTACGCGTGCTTGGTATCGACGAGTTTGGTATTAATGAACATAACCATGGTTGAGGAACTGAAAGCACCGATTCGCAAACGTAGTTTGCTTACTATACTAAAGCAACCAAAACTTGCTTGAATTCATCGTCGGAAATTAGCTTGGCGGAGTACATATCCACAAGTACTTGCTTGAGTTCTCGAATCATGGCGGGGTTATCATTGCCGAGCATCAGTTCGCCCTTGAGCTTGATGTACTCTTGCTTCAAAACATCACGAGGGTCCTTGACCGGATCACGTAGCGCATGCTGAGTGTGGGTGATGCGCAGTAGCTCGTGAAAGACTCCCATGTCATTCATCGGGAGACTCTCGTACAACTGATTGTCGATCGTACCATCGAAGACAAGCGTCTTGATTAGCTGAGCCAGATCAGCACTGATCTTACGCTGAGCTCCCACAGCTGAGCGGTTGGGATACACAACCTTGAGCAGATGCTCGTTGAGCTTAGGAAGATGAACAAATTTCGTCCCGACTCGCTTGTAAGCCAGTGCTGATGCGTTCCCGGTACCTTCGAGCTGTGCGAGGTTGTAGCCTTTGTTTGAATGATGCTTGATCAAGTTGCCATCTTTATCCTTGAGTTCCTTGTTGATGTAGCCTGCGCCAGTGAGGCCGCGACCAACAGCGGGAGGTTTCATCTCAAGTTCCTCTCTTCGCATCGGAGCATCGTGATGGACTTTGAATCCCCAGTCTTCAAGAGTAGATTTGGCATCCCGTAGGTTGGATCTGAAATGATCCTTATCGATTTTCCCAGGGAACGCTCCGTAGTAATCAATTACCGTGTATAGGAAGTAGATGGTAGCTTCGAAATTATCAAGCCACAAAATTCTATTATTCTGAAGATATTTTGCTGAAACATCGTTGCCTGTTTCATTCTCAACAATGTTCAGATTGTTATCAAACCGAACATTCGATGGTAGGGTCGTATACTCAAGCTCATCGGTCTCTACCTGGATTGGTAGCGAATATTTGATCAACCAAGGATTTATCTGATAGATATCACGCAAACGAGATTGGGTATTGCCAGCTGATTCCATCATCCGGACCTTATCAGGTTTTGACCTACTGAGTCTCAGTAGCTCAGCTTGAGTGCTGACTCGACCATCATCAGAGGCACTAAGATCGTTCTGGTTGGGTCCCCAGATTTTTAGACCAGATTTGAGCTTATTCATCGTCGGCTTGTCGGATACGCTTTTAGCCAACTTGGCCCATGAAGCTGAGCGTGGTCGAGCGGGAGGAACTACCGCGGGAGGTGGCGCATTACCAGGAATAGGAACCATGCCGCTCAAGGCAGCATCGGTATTGACAGTCTTAGGGAGTAGACCCTTCGCTTGCATCTGTTCTTCGATATGCCCTAAAGTCGAAACCCAGTCGATCTCAGTAGATAGTTGCCTCTGATTATCCTCACACACAAACCTACGATCTCTTGTGAAATACAAATCCATGTCTTTTCCAAGAGAGTAGGTGGTACGTCGCTTTTTAGAGAGAGTATTGAAAATGGGATTGAACCCCCATGTTTGCACTTCGGGAAATTTTGCAAACAGATTCTTGATTCGATCGTATGCAATCTTTTGATCACTTGCTGTTGAGATGGGGCTCAGAGGCGCCTCCACCGCGGGCGCACCACTCAGAGCAGCATCTACTTTCATCCGATCAGCTTCTGAAAAAATGCCAGGGTCGACAACCGAATCAACAGACATTGGTTCAGCGCCCACGCTTGCATTTGCTGTAGCGGCGGGAACATTAACACCAGCTTGCACCCCTGTAGTTGAACTCGGTGGAATTGTCAGATCAGTCTGAGTATCAGTTCCATTCGTTGGCTTGGGATACACAAGTAATCCGGATTCGATATCAGCAGCCCACATTGCCTCAGCATATCGCTGATCCAGTTGCCGCTCGATAGCAAGCTCCTTTTCAGCTTGGCGAAGCAGCTCTTGACGCTGGCGCTCGCGCTGACTCAGGGATGTGCATGAGGGAAACATACTTGGTTATATGATATCACAGATGATATCGTGCAAATATTATTAATATTTATTGAAATCTTTCGCAAGAACTTCTACTTTTGCCAACTAGAACGCACTTTTCGTAATTCGCGATTTGGAGCGTGTTTTCAAAAATACCTTTTCGGATTTGGAAACACTGTAGTAAAATTTCCTATTGATTGCATGATTTTCATATAGTTTCACATTTTTGAAACATAATGCCCAAATCGGGCAACTTTTGCCAAATAGAACGCGTTATTTGGAATTCGCGGTTTGGAGCATGTTTTCAATAATATTTTTCAGAATCTTGATTGATCTCTGGGAAATATTTCCCCGAAATTACTTTTGCGAAATAGAACGCGTTTTTTTACATTTCCAGCCCAACCATCTTTGGTAAATGGATGCACGAGACCATTGCGCCTCGCGAGCAATCTGTCATAATCATCCTGAGCTTCGATCATGCTCACCCCAAACCGTTTCTCGATTGGATTCTTGAAATAAACATTGTCGAGAACCGCACAAAATGGTCGATCGGGGCAAAGCTTTGTCAGCTCTGACTTGATGTAATCCAATCGCTGGATGTCGTCAATCTGTGACTTCAAATCATTACTGATCTCTATATATCTTCGCACGCGCTGGTGCATCTTTGCGAGCTCTTTGCGGTACATCTGGATCTTTTGGTCTTTATCATTCTGGGCGCAGTATCCTGACTTAAGGGCGTTGCGAGAGCATGCGGTGTTGTTCTGGGTGATCGCCTGACAGTTGCTCATCGCGAAATTACCACTGTATTTATATATCAGCGAATATTGTTTGCCATGGATGTCGAATATGTCGATGAAGATCCTCTGAGCCGCCTACAGCCCATCGACAACACTCAGGATGCAGCTGAGGCTGAGAGGATTGACAAAAAAAGAAAACGCCAGAGGTTGAGAGGTTCGTGCCAGTGCCTCCTGCACCAAGGCAGGTGAGGTGTCCAGATTATCTCACATCGATCACTCTATGAAAAAAGATCTTTTTTAAATTACTGCTGATCAGGGAGTTGCCAGTTATAGAGCAGACCAGTTCTATGTGAATGGAGTAGTTGCCCATGAGCCCTGTCGCGAGCGCCGACCGTCATTTTCCCGTACTTGGGATCAGATTGAATCGCCTTTTCAAATGCGTGGCGAAAGCTGTTGACAGTCTGTCGCTTGCTGAGAGTGCCCTCTGACGCGCGCGTGAGAGCCTTGCCGAATGATTCGCGGTTGGTTGTCGACATCTGAACATCCTTATCAGGACTGAGGCGCCAAATGAACAGTTGCTTGGGAGCAGAGCCACTCAGGCGAGTCAGGAGATCAATCCAGTAGCGCAGGTAGCGCTTGAGCACAGGTGAATCAACCTCTAATGCCTGAGCGCCCATACGACGAACATTTTTGAACTTGTTCATGATGATGCGAATGCGGCCTCCTTTCAGCACCTGTAGATAATTCTGGTCCTTGCTCAGTCTGGTGATGGCCGCACCGGTGATCTCAAGTGTACTCCAATCGCTGCGGAGTGGGGGCTGGTAGATATAACAAGCCAACATGAGTAGCTTCTGTAGCTCACGGGCGAAGCTCTTGATGTTCAAGCGATCACTCGGGATGTCCGACTTGGCGTAATCATCGGTCGACATCTTCTTAGCGCTGAGTGGTAGCTCATATGCCGCGAAGAGCTTTGTAAAGCCCTCGTCGAGCTGGCGAGTCATATCCGCGAGGGGTACGTACATCTCGAGCTGATCGGGCGTAGCTATGTTCTCAACAGTACGGCTCATACTCTGATTGCGAGCACGGGTAGCAGCAGCGCGGAATTGCTTCTTCGGTACGGCATCGACACCCTTACCAGCCTTGCTATCCACGAGCGATAAGATATGGAAGAGCTTGGTTTTCCTCGCTTCCATGCTCTTCGACACATTCACATGCTTGATGATGCGACTGTAGGCGTTCATGAAGCTGAGATCATCAGCTCCATTTCCCTCATCGCGGTAGAGCTTGAACAGGTACGATGATCGAGCGCGAATGGTAGCTTCAGACAGCGGCTTGCCGGTGCTGAGCATCTTCACAAAATCTTCACGGGTGAGCATCGTTCTATAGACAGATCTGTATATTACTGGGACAAATCTCTAAATGGAATTTAATTAACTGAGCTCACAATAGCAAAAAATACAGATTGATAGAAATCATTATTCATTGATGCACTCATCACATACTTTCTTGAATCCCATAGCGGGAACTGAGGTCTTCTTGCATTTGATGCAGAGCTTAGCAGCGGGCTTAGCCACCGGGGTGCTCTCAGGGGTTTCAGGCTCGTCGATCTCATCGCATGAGTACCGAGCATTGAGGATGTACTCGGCCTTGGATCTGTTCGTGCGCGAGTACTCACTACAACAGCCCTTGATATGCTTGAATCGACACGACTTACAGATATTCTCGCTAACGGACTTCCAACGAGAATCGACATTCGCGATAGAGTGGATGTCCATAACCTCATTAGTTCTGGAAATGGAGTATTTCGCTTTAACGTACTCGCGGACCATCTTAGTGGGTGCTGGCTTCATGATGCGGCTACCCTCTGCATAAGCGAGATGAGTCTTGCCGAACTGATAGCTGTTGTTGGAAGCAGATCGAAGCATATCACGAGTCTCAAGGAAGTGAGGAGGGCAAAATGTGTAGAACTCGCGACCAGCGTATCGATCACAGTAGTCTAGATATGTAGTACGGCATCT
>JAABLL010000629.1:0-10443 GCA_012295475.1 Phytophthora gonapodyides | reverse complement strand
AGTGCTGTCTCCCAGAAGTTCTTCATACTTCCTTCGATCGTTATCTCCTCATCCTGGAAAACTTTCCTGTTGCGTTGAATCCACAAGCTGGTGATGCACACACTGCAGAGTATCCTCCACAGTCGCTTCCAGGTCGCCGCGTATTCTATGACTTCGTCCGGATGCTCCAGCTGAAACCGTTTATGTCTGGTGCCCGCGAGGTCGGATGCTCTGCGCACGTTCCTTGGAACTGAGCTAAACTGTCTTCTCCCCATTGCTCGTCCGTCCACTGACAGATCAGCCGATGCCAGCATGCCTTCGCACAGGGGCATGACCACAGAATGTGCTCCAACGTTTCTTTCATGCCTGTGCAGCTCTTGAGCTTCCTGCAGCTGTTGTCCAGTTCGCGTCCTTCGAAATTTAGGTTGAGCTGTCGAAGCGCCGCTCTGTAGCAGATCCACACCTGGTAGGCCGTCAGCTCGTTGTCATGGGCCCATAGCTGTTTGGGCGTCGTCTGAGTGCCGCTGCGTGCCACGAGCTTTCTAGCGCTGCTTTCTGGAGTCCCGCCACGATGTTCTTGATGGAGCCTCCCGTCCCGCGGTACTTCCGAAAGACTTGTTTTTGTATGGCCAAGAAGACGTGCTTGTTAGCGTCCGGCACACTCCACGGGTATCCATGCAGCGTTGGGCGCGCATTGAAGACGATGTTGCCTTCCTGTTCACGCTTCAGTAGTTTCTTGATATCCTGTTGCATTGTTGCTGTCGCGTTCACGGTGCTGTCCACCCACCAGTGTATCCCATCTGGTTGCTGCTGCAGCTCAAAGTACTCTGTGCTGGGTCCCGGTGGTGTTCGGAGGCTCCCTCGTATTCGTTGACCAGATAATATCCACCATTGTTAATGGTGCTGGAGTTTAGTTGGGTGCCGCAGTATTGCTGTGGGTCCGACTTGCACTGTCTCCCCCTCGACCACCCTCGGGGAGCTTCTGATAATGGCAATCGCCTATCGTTTCAGCTTGGCGGACTGGTGATGATTACCGCCTTGGTGCGGTATCGTTAGCGTGTATGCTCCATCCCGGCGCCTTTGGATATGGAGCTCTGCTAACGAGCACTACTTGATCCTGTCATATTTGCGACCCGTCAGCATTCCCCCGGTTTGATCCACTATGGCCGGGTTGTCGTTCCAGTAGTACGTCGGCCAAAACGCCGTCTCCTTGGCACTCCATTGGCGATGTCGTGCTGGTATGGCCCGCTCCGTGTGCAGTCTCCAGACACTGCCCTCTGTGGTGCAGGTCGCTGCTGTCGCCACTTGACGAAGCTGGTTCATCCATTTTGCTCCGTTCGTCACGGTTCCGGAAGGCTGGCAGATCCTGCCGCCGACGAGCAGCTGAAGCTTGTCTCCTGGAGATCCGCGGCTGCTGCTCGTTGCACGTGAAGGTGCAAGTCGTGGCGAGACCCCCTCTTTCCAGGCGTAGTGGGCTTCCCGAAAAACCCACGCCCGCCATGCCCGGTAATACCGATCATGACGTTGAATCAACCATTGAACTGTGTGCTTGACTTGCTGCGTCGCGTCTTGCCTGCGATTTCCACCGAGAACATGCCAACTCCGCCTGCTTGTTTCGGCGTAAATAGTAACTCCGGATTGAGCTTGTGGCGGCTGGCTTCCGTGCTGTTGGAGTGTCTCCACAAGAATAGTTTTTGCAGGTTGCGTACCTGCCGACTCGCCCATGGTGGGATTGCGAAAGCCGCTGCTATGAACAGGACTGCAGGCATCATGATGGCGTTCAGCAGGAGAACTCTGTTTTCCACGCTGGTCGCCAGCTGGGTGGCAGTTGCCAGCCGACGTTGGATGTTGCGCACTCGTGCTGCCTAATTTACGTCCGTTAGCTGTCCTGTACCAACTTGGTACCCTAAATTCCTGACCGTCTCGCCGTGGCGCAGGACTGGAATTCCATTAGTTTCCGTCAGATCGATCGCGGTTTTCAAGAAGATGGCCTTGCTCTTTGTCGTCTGCACTTGCAGACCTGATATCTCCCCGAAGTTGCGGACAATCTCCATTACCGTCGATAGCTGCCCAGCCTCCTGAAGAAAAACTGTAGAGTCGTCAGTGAAAGCTGAGAAGATGTGAGTCTCCCCTGATCTTCCTGCAACTGGAATACCTTTGAGCGAGTTGTTCTGCTGAATGCTAGCGCCAGAATTTCTGCCGCCAGTAGAAATAGGAGCGACGCCAGCGGGCACCGTTGCCGAATGCCCGAACGGACCTCCTGCGGATCTGGCAGTTCTCCATTGACGAGAAAGCAGGCGATTGTGCCGTGGAGCTTCCGGATCATCGCAATGAACTCCGGCGAGAAGCTGAATTTTCGTAACACCAAAAACAGGAATTCGCGAGCGACCGTGTTGTAAGCCTTCTTAAAGTCCAGCAACAGGATGACTTGACTGAGCGCCGCAGCGAGCTCCGGCTGGGCTTGCGCTGTGGCTAGCATAGCCAGCATCATGATCACTGTCGCCTTGTTGGGAGTCGCCAATCGTGGTCCCCATGACTCGTTGGACCCTCGTCGCGATCACCTTCATGTAGATTTTGTACCCCTAGGGAGATCGGCCTGAAGCTCATGGCATCAACTGAATCGCCGTTTTTCTTCAGCGGGATGACTAGTGCTTGTAGAAAGGAGGCCAGCGGGTCCCCTCCGCGTAGTAGCTCATTGCGGATTTCCACCAGCGCTGGGACCAATACTGCTTGCGTATCCTTGAAGAAATCGTTGTTTAGCCCGTCAGGTCCTGCCGCTTTGTACCGATTCAGTACTGCAATCGCTCTGATGACCTCGTCTGCTGTGTATCTTTCCCATGATCGGCTTCCAATCTGTGCCAAACTTCGTTGCCAGCGTCATTCCTCTGGTGAAGCCAGCTCCGTGCAAGTGCTGGATGTCTGCTATCGTTTGATCTCTCTCCCAGTTGGAGGCGCGCTTGAACTGCCACCTCAGTTGCTCGGTCTTCCGCTCGAGCCGTTGACCTTGCCGGACTATAAGTTCCTCCCTCCCTTCTTCCGGTGTGACGCGGAACAACTCTTGTCTGGTGATTAGATGGCCACAATTTTTGTTTTTGAGCTTGTGCTGGACCCTCTTCCGTCGTTGCTTCACTCGCTTGTGAAGTAAACGAATGCAGTCGACGCACGAACGAGCGGCTTTGGTCCACATCCTTGCTGCGATCTCCGGCCCGATTCCTGCTGCAGTGAGGTCCTCGAGGAGTTTTTCCTGCACTTGCTCGGCATTGGCCGCTCGAATTGGATACTGCACTACGCGGTTTCGCTTGCTTGTTATCTTCTTGGGCTGCTCTCCGCTCAGGTATTGGCGCACTCGTTGGTGATCAGACGCTACTATGGGTTGCTCCACTGCCATCCATTGTACTTGAGCCGTCCAGGTTTGTGGTACGTAACATCGATCGATGCGACTGACGCTTCAGGCTCCCAATACGTGAAGAACTCTGTTGGATCCTGGGAGTCGTCATCTTCCTCCGACGACACGGTCAATGTATTGGCACCCTCGAGTTGTTCTCTCTGCAGGATGTGCTGTAGCTCTGCACTTTCTGGTCTACCTGTGGACGCCTCCGAGCCTGCCCAGAGCGGGGCTCATCACAAGTTAAAATTCCCGGCTAGAATTGTGTCGCGCTCACTCCATTCCCACTGCTGCAAGTCATGATAGGAAATCTCCCAGTCCCGGTGGTCGTTGGGTGCGTAGATGTTGAGGATATGCCGGTCGCCATATATAATCTCCACTGCCCTCTTCGTCCACCGTTCTTCTTGCCAGGGGCTGACTCCATCCGCCTCCGCTGTTGAGCAGAATTGCCACTCCGCCTGTTTTGGACTCGTCGACGCTCTAGAATGAGAGCCTGCGACTGTTGTCCGCGTTGTGCAGCCCCCACAGTCTTCTCAATTCCGCTGCCAGATCGGCTGCCTCCTCTTCCGAACTAACGTGCGTCTCTTGGAGTAGCCACGCTCGTGGCCGCTCGTGGAGGGGCGTCCGTCTCCAAGCACCCATCCACTGCTTCGCTTCTCCGATGGAAATCCTCTCACATTTCGCGTTTCGAGGATCCATGATTGCGGGTTTCTATTTTTCTCTTTCTTGGTCTGCCATTGTTCCTCTGCTCGCCGCATGTACTCGAGACGTCCGTAGACGTCACCCACCGGACCAGCTTGCATGCCTTCTGATGCGGTGGTTGGCTACTCTTGAGTGCCCTTAATACTGCTTGAGCTCCGTTTCCTTTCCGCTCTCGAGGTTGACGGAGAAGAATCGGGCGATAGAACGCCAATCCACATCTCTGCTGGAACCCGCGTACACTTGCCCGTACTTGGGTTCCGTTTCCGGTGCTCGCAAATGGCGCGACAGACGTGTCAGTGGGCCGGTGTCACCCTTGTCTTCACGTCCGAGGATGGCCCTGATTTTTTTTCTCGTAGAGGAAGCACACAACAGGTGCTGGGTGAGCTGGTCCTTGTGGCCTACGTCGCATAGGCGGAGGATCCCGTCCTCGCCATACCCGCGCTTCCGAAGCCGGACCCAATCTTCTCTATTGTCGATGAGCGGGGCCAGAATTGCTGGCGTGGGCGCACGATCCTCGCTTTCCAGTCGTCCAGCCACCGCCACGTGGCTGAGTCTTCTGTTCGGCTGCGATACGCTGCTAATTTTGCCATAGAGACATTCTTTCCGCCAGTCCGCCGTCCAAACCTCGAGTGCTTTCACATGCAACGTGGAGAGTACTTCATCCGGGTACTTTAACCGTTGGCAGATGTAGATCAAATTGTACGGCTCTTGCTGCACCGTTGTACACCATTCCACCTCAGTACTTGTCGGCATTGGAAAGGCAGCAATGGCCGACGCCGGCCAGAGGGGTGCCATCCTGGCTCACATGCGCTGCCACATTACTCTTGCTCCTTGTTGATCCACTTGCATGGGGCCCGCGGTATCTTGCAAGTCGCTGCCTGTTCTTGCGGTTTGCTGAGCAGGTTGGTCAAGCTTTAATTTCATGACTAGTCGGATGTGCACGCTTTCAATCCGCGTGAGCGTACGTTGTCGTTTGCCTGCCGCCGCTTGCCCACGAGTGATTCGGCGATCCTCTTGCGCAATCCCTTGGGACAGTTGTGACGAGTCTGAGCATTGTATTCGGTCGGTACATCGAACAATGCCATTGCTGCTAATGGTCTACGTCGTAGGCCAGTACGTAGATTGGCTGCCATGGCCAACGTCTCGTTACATTCCCAGTAATACCTTGGAATGATTGCATCCCTGCTGGTGTGGCAGCTGCGTACTCCTCGAGGTACCACTTGAACTGTTTGGCCGACTCGTGCGCCTCCATCCCATCCCAGCCGCGCTGCATATTGATGAGCGTAGTTTTGCGTACGTAGTGATCAAACTGTTCCAGCATGTGCAGTTGGCCAGCCCACTTGATACCTCGTTTAAGGCATGCATTGATTGTCTCCAGCCTGCCATTACGCTCCGCCAGGTCGTCGTCAACTAGTGCCTGCGCCAAAGCCATGGCCATGTAGTTGCCTGTCGAAGGCGTGCTGACTTGGCGCAGCTTGAGGCTGGTCTCGATCTCTGGGAAGGTTGTTGTAGCCACTCCTTGGTATTCCTCTAGAGGCTCAACCGGTCCTCGTTCCTCCCCCGGCGTCTTAACAGCGATGACTAATTCACTCCGCTCTCGCTATTTCAGACCGACTAGCTGCGGTGGCGCACGAAGCTTCGGCGGCTTGGTCTGCACGAGACGAAGATCCGCTCTGGCCTCCGCGGTGAGCGGGATCGGAGCTTTATCCTCCTAGTCATTATTTGATGTGACTTCTATCGTCTCCGCCGGCGGCGGATTTTCGTCCGTCTTGCCCTCCTGGACTTCGATTTTAGCTTCCGTCTCCTCCAATGCTGCAAACCTGGAGCGATCGATTCGGAGCTTGCTTTGCAGCGCCGCTAGGTGGGCGTACAGCGTTCGTCCATGTCGTAGCGGCGTTGTTGGCCATTTCGTTTCCGGCGCTGGTTCCCCTTGGCTGTGCCGACGTTCAGACGCTCGGTGCGCCACCGTCCCCTGGGTCAGTACGAGCTCTGCAAGCTGCTGCTAGGTTCCTGCGCTTCTACATCGCTTTGTGGCATGAGAGCTGCTTGCTCCCGTCGCTCGTCTTGCTCTTGGATGGCCAGCCTCTTGGCTGCCACCTCGCGTACTTCCGCCATGCTGGTAAATGGCTTTGCCACGTCTTCCAGTTTCGCCACTTCTTGATCGCTCGCCACTCTGCTTCCTGTTGCTCTGAGCTGGACATCCGTGTAGCGGCACCGCGCGATGGGGTGCCCTAGTGTTCCGCACCTTAGGCATTGAAGCCGCTGGCGCATGCTAGGGTGCTTGAGGACAAGCGACCCCCCGAACCACATGATCCGTACTATCCCTCGCAGGAAAGCCGGACATTCTGCCGTTTTCATTGTTAGCTTCCATACCGTCGACGACCTCGATTCCGGTGCGCAGGCATCCATATCCTCCCGTTCGAATGGTGCGATGATATGGGCCTGCAGATAGGCCATGAGACGTCCCACAATCGTAAACCTCGTGACGTTGTGAATGTCGATGGCGTACTGGCGTGAAGCCTCGAGTCGGGTGCCATCTCTTTCTAATTGTCGTTGCCAAACGGTGCCCGTGTCGTCCGCCGTGTGGTCGTTGATCAGGCGGTAGATCTTCTTGCGGAAGGGGACCATCGTAGTTTGATACTTTCGAGCCGTTGCCCTGTCGAAAAAGAAGAAGTGAAGATTTCTTTCCGCTTGGTTGTATTGTGCGTTCTACATGAAATTTCCTTGGGCGGTTCTTCGTATCAAGCACCGCCCAATCGCTCAAGCGTATGCAATATGTATAGAATCACCTTAAGTTCGATCAAAAACAGCTGTTTATCGCGTTGTGCGATTCCACTAATGACTTGGATTTGTATTAGAGCCATTCCGTGTACCGCCCGTATTCGGCAAATTTGGACGGGATTCACAATAGCTGATCGGCTTTGCGAGCGCGAGCATCTGCTTTAACTCGGGCGTGTTCGCGTGTTGGATTTGAGCTTCCACACGAATGTCCTCCTCAATCGTTTGAGTGAATTGCCGATTTGGTTTGATCGACGTCCACCCAGTCAGCTGCAGTTTCAGCTCACCCTCGACTTGGCGCTGAATAGTGCAGTAGAACCGAATGCGTCCCTTCGATCCCATTACACTGCGGAGGAACTCCGGCGGGCGCCGACATACAATACTGCCTATCGCGATGCCGGCAATGATCGACCATTCACCTTGGCGGCTTCTCTGAGTTTCGTTCCGGTGGTGGCTGCTCGGGGCTGCTCACAGACTGCCTTATGCGATGCGATATCCTCACGAGTGTAGAGCGCCGGGTTAAACATTAAGTCTTCGTAGCCTGTGCGTTCACTGTCACCTTGAGTCGTGCTGTCCGTGCCGTTTGCTTCCTCTCGTCCGTGGGTTGCAGCGTCATGTTAGTGTAGTCGCCGGTTGGGGAAGCATTGTTAGCTTGACCCGTACCAGTATCTCCAGCGGGAGCTAACGAAGAAGCGGATAGTGTCAAAGGGGTCGTTGTGACTTTCGAAGTGGCCCTGGTGACTTGATGGACGAGGGGGGGGGGGGGCGAAGTGTGCAGGGAATACCTCGTTAGTCTAACCGTAGTCCCTTCCATATCACAGTTCCTACCGGGACTACCAAACCTACCAAAAACTACCGCTGTTCAGAACGGTCCTCAGATTGTCGTGCGAGCCAGCCTGGTGATGTCGCTCACTCCTGGTGAGCTCGTTCCCTATCTTGCCCGGCGTATGGTACCGCTCATCCGCCTTCGTTGCTCGTTTACTGTCACCACTCCTCTTGGTAGCCTGGTGTACGTGATCGCCGTATTCCGATATCGTTGCTCTTTATCGCTCGCTGCGCCATTCTTGACGCGCCCACCACTTGTTCTGCTAGTCCTTGTCGGTCAAGTCCATCACATTGCAGGCCAGGTGATCCAGAGTCGACGTATTCCTTCAGTTATTGTTTGATACCATTGTACGGTGAGCCTTTCCTCCAGTCAACTAAGCCACTTCCAGGACACTGGTCAGCCCTGAATGGCTATTCGCACACGCACCACCCTCAAAGATGAGAAAGATTATACAATCACATACATATGCTTATGGATGGTCACCAAGTTAAGGTGCCCTTGGTCGCTTCGCGCAAACATGGTATCTGACACTGACCTGGCGGCAGGTCAGTCGGGGGGGGGGCTTGGGTTTTCTCGGTAGGGCTCATACGCGAATATATGCGCTTGTCGGTGTTTGTAAATTGGGGGGAAGGTGACCTGTTTCATAAATAAACAGATAGCTGTTTCAGGGAACGGTATTATAAGCGGGCCACTGGGCCACATCGTGTCACTCATCGCAATTCAAAATGTTCAATCAGTGTGTCTTGAGCGTCGATGATTGATGGAACGCATTCACCGCGCATAAATGACGTATTGAAAATAATCGTGGGTGGGATGGCATTCCCAATGTAAACGGTCAGACAAAGGCTTCATGAGCCCAAAGTTTACAGTAGTAAATAAACAATCTTCCCCACTCGCAATTCGAGGGTGACGTCCAACTTTGGTAAGGCTTCCTAGCTTCGGACACGCTAGGCTACGGTGCATTCCAACACAAGATAGGGTTCAGAGTGGTTCATTATACCCGAGATCTCCTGCACTAGCTTAGCCTTTAGCATGGGTAGTGCCTGCCCAAATTGTGACTGGGCTCTGTGCTACCAGACAGGCATCTAGTGTACAAACGGCCGAGAAGGCTCTCTCCATGTGCGCGTCTCTTCAGACCTGCACTGCTAATATGTAGTGGAAGCGAGGAAGATCCTCGATAGCGCTTCCTACTCCTCCGCGCTGCTGTCGAGCTCGTGGTCGGGTCGATTCCAGCACCGATCGCAAGCACACTTGAACCAGCGCTCATCACCGTAGTGCATGGTGATCTGGGCTCTGGGCGAGACGTTCTTGATCATCTTGACGAGGACTTTAACGCGGGCGCGCGTCTGCAGCTCGACGAACGCCGCGTTTGAGTCGCAGGAATTACACAGGAAGCGGGCTATCGACCCGCACTTGAGAGCGTCGACATACACGTACTTCCCCTGCACTGACTTCGCGTTGTAAAGCAAAGTGTCGCCACTGTTCTGCTTCATTGCTTTGGGGGCTTGGCCTTCAACCATAGCAGGAAACTCCGTGTGGTCGCCGCAATACTCGGCAAGCACGTCGCCAACGTCCAGAAACGTACTTGTGTAGACACCAAGGCCGACACGGCCCGTGTCGAACAGCTTCAGCGTTCGCGGGGAGTTGCTGCACCGCGCGTTGAGGCTGCAGTATTTTAGAATGCAGAACGAGGCAGTCGCCACATTCGAGCATACGTCCCAGATGCAGTCACCAAAGCACGTGCAGGCGTCGACGCTCCCGATGTCGGCGAACTTGACGCCGTTGCGCCGGCACGTTGCAATCTCCTCCACTCCCGCAAGCCACGGCACGGTCCGACACATCGTGCGCGTCACTTTCTCGGTCGGATCGCCGAACGAGGACCGACGTGCGTGCAGGCTCTCGAGCTGCTCCTTCACCGCCGGGCTCTTCAGGAGAGAGTTGGGCTTGACGGCTTTGAACGTCTTGGCGTGGAAGACCTCGCTGCCGCTCCTCGTGATCGCGCACTTGGCCAGGTGCCGGCGCTTGCGCGAGACGAGGACGTGCCACTGCGCGCGCTTCTTCTTCGGTTGGTGCCTGATCTTGGCCCGCGCATGGCGGTTCGGAATGGCGCGCAGATAGGCGGCCGCCTTCTCCGACGGAGCTTGGCTGGTCACCACCGGCAACCTCTTGCACCTCCTGGTCCTCTTGGGATGACACACACGAGGTACACAATCTCCACAACGGTCGACCGCATGAGACTTTCCTCGCGTGCTGTAGTGCCCCCCCCTTCTTCTCCGCTGTCCGCCGGCGAGGAAATCGCGCTGCCAGGAGCACTGGGCACCGACACGTCGTCTAACCCGGACCCCTCAACCGGGGAGCTGCACGCCGACGACCTCACGAACTTTTCCTCGCTTGAATCACCGGGGCTACACGTGGGGGCAACTCATTCGCTGTCCGCTGGCACTGGAATCGCGCTGCTGGGAGCGCTGGGCGCCGGCACGTCGTCGAAGTGCACACTCGACTCGGGAGAGCTGCAAACGCTGCTCTGTGGCGTCTCAGGGACGATTTCATCCTGCGCATCTTCGACAGCTTCTCGAACTGCCTCGACAGCAGCCGCGACAGCTCCTACCAGCGCTTTATCCCTGTGCTTGCCGGACGAAATATGCGTCATGCTGCATGGACTTCGTCAGATCTTCAGTGACAAGGCTCGCCCCGCGTACGTCGGCGAACACCTTACCGTGGGGATCGCGGAGTCCCTGGAGCTCCCGCTGCGACTGCGTACATCGGATCAAGA
>JAABLL010000626.1:0-13025 GCA_012295475.1 Phytophthora gonapodyides | reverse complement strand
GTTGCAGGCGGTCTAAACGATCAAGAGGTCGAACGAGCTGGTGGAGAAGGAGAGCACGAGCAGCCCACTGAAGCTGTTGCAGACGGTGAAGACGTCGAGCAAGCTGGAGGGGGAGGAGAGCACGACCAGCCTATTGAAGCTGAAGATGTTGTGGATAGTGAAGAGATCGCGCAAGATGAAGAGGGGGCAGGGCGCGAGCAGCTGCCTCAGCGTACGAGTCCGGTAGTAATTCCCGGCGACGCATCGGACATTCCTGACCCTGTACCTGTACCTCCAAACAATAATACCCGAGAAACGAACAGACGCTACGAATACACCGGAGTGGCGAGGTGGATTTTCAACGATGGAGCAGAAATGGAGGCAGAGCTTCAGTGGAGCAAT
Source organism: Phytophthora gonapodyides (assembly GCA_012295475.1). Lineage (NCBI taxonomy): Eukaryota > Oomycota > Peronosporomycetes > Peronosporales > Peronosporaceae > Phytophthora > Phytophthora gonapodyides. The sequence goes on along the minus strand of JAABLL010000626.1, from coordinate 12,644 downwards.
AGCATAGAACCCGTGAGCCATTTGTACCGAACCGATAGGGCCATTGCCCGGAGGCTTCAGGAGCAACACGACGCACGACGCCGGGAGGAAAGGATCCGGAACCAGCAGCAAGAGAGAGGTCGACGTGCTCGCAATCGAGCTGCAGCGCGAGAGGTGAGGCAAAGTAGCACATTCGTCTTTATTTTCTTGACTAACATTATTGTACATCTTTCAGCAGATAGCTCGTGTTCCGCAGACCAGAAGGTTCGCCGCCGACTGTGAACCCCGAGACGCTGCGGATCGTGCGGATGCTGCACGACATGGCGAAGACCACGAGGCAACTACGAGGAATCGTCGTCGCGGTCTACGAGCGGATCGTCAAGCTGGTGGCGTCCCTAGTGCTGGAAGTACGCACCAACCGCGTCAACGCTCTGGTCGAGATGCCGCACTGTGGGGGCGTAATGGTCGAGTCCCAAGAGCTGCTGCTGAGGAAGAAGGTATTGGGCGATCTCGTTGCTGCCACGAGAGAGCGGGGTAATGCCGCAACAAGTTCCAGTTGTTCGACGTCAAGGTCATCGCAGCTGTATTCTCGAAGTTCAAGGGGATCATGATGACACGGCCCACTTCGTGGAGAGGCACACTGCTCATGAAGATTGCGCACGCACACGATCTACTGCACGGCCGAGCACGTGCAGGCTACGTCGAAGCTAGGAAAGCTCTGGATGCTGCCGCAGATACCACGACTGACGAATTGATGCACGCAACGAGGAAAAACTATCGAAAAGTGAATGTACTCCGAATGTCTAAGTGGAAATTGAAGAAAAATGTGATGAGAGTGTTTACACGGACGCTACCATTTTGACGTGCTGTACGAGTACTTTAAGATACAAACCTTCGCTCAACGATCTAGCTATTATACATACTGCAGCACTGGTTATTGATATTCTATAGAATTAGTGATGCGTTAAAGCTCGCCGTGCGTTGGGGTAAGCGCCGCCACCTCTCGTAGCGACCGACATGTTCCTCGATTGCTGCATAGCTTCATTACTGTAGTTGGGCAAGACACTGGCGACACTCGTTATGGACCACAGAGGGCATCAAACAGGAACTACTGCGACTTACTTCGATTGCGTGCAGCTCCTTCGAAGCCAGGAGGGCATTTGCAAGTGCCTGCACTGTTGCAGATTCCCTGATCCATATTAAATATCACATCAGATGCCTCTATCATTGCAGACGAAGTCAACTACAGCGTTCGTACCGCGTTTGAGCACTGGCCAATCGAGTTGTGCGCGACGTTGCTCGTCACCGGCTTTTCCACCCACGGCGCGACCGGTTGGACACAGCATCTGTGAACGACAATACCCTCCGAAGCCTTCGTCGCACAAGCAGCGGTAAAGAGGGCTGCCCGAGCGTCTCCCGCGGTTGTAACAACGTGTTGCCGAGCCGGAAACTCCTAATAATCAAGAACGCAAGTGAGCAGAGGGTGGATTGTGTCGACGCCGTTTTCACAGCACCTGCGCACGTCGTCAACCCACTGCCGCCATAATATCCACAGTCTAGTCAAGCCACTGCGTTGTTAGTCGTGCAGAAATACACACATTGCAGCCCAGCAAACAGAAACTCACCATCGCTTGGCCCAAAGCCTGGCGCGCATGCACATATACCAAGAAGCGTGTTGCGTGCCCCTCTACCAGAGCACCCCAGCCACTGTAGACGGAGAGAAAATGCACTGAGTTAGTTGACGACCACTTCAAGACGTCACGTGAACTGCTCGGGACTTCCGAATCAACATTCGCACTCTTTGGTCCCAGCGGTGGAGAAGGTCCGTGTTCAGCTTGCTCTCCGTCTTGTGAGATACACAGCAGAATATAATTTTGAATATCCCCTCAACTCGCTATCGTTGACGCACCTGTTTCCACTGGTGCCACCGGAAAGGGGAACAAGTAGCAACCAGCGCTGGCACTCCGTGCTCGTACGTGAACGTGAGCATTGCCGAGACTCCGTCCGAGTCCACAAAGAGTTGTTCCGCCGTTCAAGGTGACGGAAACTCCGCGGATCGTGAGCAGCTTGCAGCGTCGCATCCGTGTCCACAGCGCTGTCTAGAGGACGCGTCGTCTCTTCACGAAAACTGAGCGTGAATGTCCCGTGCAGCCATTGCAGAGGCAAGGAACGGCCTGCACTTCGTCCACATCGAGATCGGGTCGTCTCCGTACGGACATTGTCGTAGCGAGCAGTCCGCGCCCGAGTAGCCTTCGTCGCACACGCAGCCGTAGATCCAGTCGGCGTCTCATGGCGTGGCGTCCACGGGTGAGTGGCAGCAGGTTGGAGTCGTTCTTGACGGCCATCGCCCTCATCAACATGCACTTGCCGTGGTCGTGGCAGTTGGTGCGGCACACCTGCAGCCGCTCCCCCGCAGCGCCCGTAAGCCCGCGTCTCCCTCGCAACGTCCATTGCCACGGTTGCAGCGGCCTTGATTGAAGCATTCCGGAGCTGACCGAGTCGTCGCCAGTGGCAAAGTCGACCCAGGGAAAACTATTGCGGGCGGGTTCGAGTCGCAGCCTGGGTAACGGGCAGATGTGAACAATTGGCAAAGCCAACCAAGTTAGCAAACTCTCAGCCATTTTTGATACAGATAAGTACTCCAGTCACTCAGGTGTTGTCGCTTCCGCACGTTCCGTGGCGATTGCACTTAGAGGACACGAGCAGCAGGTGACAGCGACGTGAGCTTATGAGCACCCTTCACGCGCCGATCTTGGTGCTCTCGGTCTGGACGCCGTGTGAAATGGTCGCACGATTCGGTGCCCATGTCTTCTTGCACTCCAACCTTGCGCTGCATCGAGCTGGTCACCACTCTGGAGACTTCTCCTCGAAGCTTTGCAGCTGTGGGTTGGGACAAATGCGCAACGCAAGCATGACGCCGCGCAAATGCAGTCATCATCGCTTGGTAACACACCTGCTCCTCGACGTCGACTGCCTATTGACGAAGAGGGGACTTCATCGCTCGAAGTCTCTGCAGTTGGCGATGCGTGTCTGCCGGCCGACGTGTCTGCCGGCCGAGCCCCTCGGCCCAATCCCCGAAGCCCCGCGAAAGCACCGCCATGGTTCAACGGCTTGGGCTGGTAATCCCCACTTTCTACCAATCGAAAAAGGCGATCCTCGGTACCTTTTGAGAGGCTCTGAACGTGACGCTACAAGAGGACAAGTATCGCCAGTATGTACAAGAACTTACGCTCATGCTGCGCCGGTACGACTCGCTTCTGGCTGAGCTCACTCCTGTAGAGACCCACCTTTTACGGTCTCAGCTCAAGACTCTGAAGGATGTTCTTCGTGTGGGCTTCTCGCCTCTCAACTAGAACTCGCAGCGCGTACTGAGCTTCGTCGAGAACTGCAACAAGTCCCTCAACCAGTTCGCGAACCTCGTGCGTCAAATCCACAAGAGCAGCAAGATGGTGGAAGAGATCGTCCTGGACATCGAGAACACGCTGCTCATCAAGATCGAGGACTTTGAAGAAGGCGTCGTGACCGAAGTGGGCGAGTTCTACGAGCTTGTCGAGCGCAACCGCATGCAGCGCAGTGAGAAGCTCGTGGAGATCTACCGCTCCATCCGCCACCTCCGCTTCGATAAGTTCCAGGTGGACGCCGTTGCCGTGCCCCACGAACGTGCTGAAGGCTGTGTCGGCCGAGATCACAACGTCACTGATCACAAGGTTGGCAGGTTGAAGCTGCCGCCGCATGCAAACCGCACCGAGTTGTTGCACGCGAGATTGATTCAGTAAGGGGGCCGTTCAGACCTTCTGGAAGCAGCCGATGCAGCAAGACAAACAAGATGCAGCATTCTTTGGAAAACGCATTCACTTGTCTGACAAAAAATGTCGTATGCTAATGACTGCAATTGTTTCATGCTACAGAATCTTGTTGGATGGAATTGTGGCGCTGTGGTGTGGGCTGTCACACGGCCTGCGAGTGCTTCGGAGCAACACACTTTAATGCGATGAAGAACGAAAGATGGGAGCTGTACTTCTTGTCGGTGCTAAAAACCTTTTTGCAAGCATCTCCAACGTCCAATGAAGCAGAAATATGGTAAGAGATCAAGGTAGAGTGCCCGTAGATCATGACACTCACAAACTCGGAATACGCTGCGAAAACGAGCACCGCGGAGGAATACACAAGCTGCAGTGTCCGTGTGAGCAGCTTGACATGATGGCGGTGCGCGATGTCAACGTCGTCAATGGAGGATGGTCGGGTTCTCACGTTTCCAGGATCTTGATTAAGTGTAGATTTCGAGCTTAGAAGCTCTTGATCCAACACACCCAACTGGATCAAACCCACGTCAAGGACCCCACTTGATCCTTTCGCCAAGCAAGCAACTTTTGACGTTCTCTGAGACGTCCGCTTGGCTTGATTGTTGATCTGACTGAATCCGTCCGTGGCCGACAGTGCAAGAGAAATACCTCGCCGCGAAAGGCTTCATCGCGCCAATTCCTTCAAGTGTCGAGCTCGATTGGCGTCGTTTGTTTGGGTTCGCTGCACCTGGGAACGAAGCGCTTTGGATGACTTTCCCCGCTGTTCGTACGCAATGACGTCCATCGACCTCAAGCTTGTGGTCCAAGCACACTCGCACCTCCACGATTTCTTGGGCAGTGTCCACGAGAATGATCAATCCGCTCACTATGAGAGACCAGAGCTTTGCAAGCACACGTTCTGGAATCAAGATCCGAAGATTTCAACCACGCACAGCGATACCTCCGTAGTGATGTCTTCAAACTAGCGAGTGGGCAAACGTCCGGATCGTGTGCTTGAGCATTCGCAGCAATGGGAACGCCACCGAGATGACAACCATCCCCCCAAACTGGTGCGAACATGGATAAAATTGCCGCACCTTAAAACAGAAAGAAGGCCGAGCGCTGAGCAGCGCAACGCGGCAGATACTTCCGTATTCGGCTGTGGTAGTGATGGAGTTTGGTACGAAACACCACAGCATAGAGGAATACGAGGAATAAGATGTACGAAGGAGCACCCATGGTATCTCGAGCCGGTAGCGGTAAGCGCCAGGTGACGGATAAAACAACCATCAGCAACTCATTTGCATCCGGGTTTTGGACCGAGATGAGTGCACATTCTCGATGCGAGTAGATGTTTGCGGCAGCGGGACTGCACACCTCCTGTAGAGCAGCATGCCGAATGTCACCACGCTGAAGGAAAGCGCAGACTGTACGAAGTAGGCAAAGTTTGACGTCCCGGGTAGCAGTGGACTTTGCAGTGGAATCATAGCCAGGATCAGCACGATAAGTAACGCTGGCATTGGTGTCAACGCGACGGCAGCAAACGCCTGGGAGCCCGTTGATAATCCTCGCAAGTGAGCCGTTTCTCGATCGAATATCGCCCCACTCGTGGCAGGCTCAGCGAATCTCATTTCTGACGACCAACCAAGTACTTGCGAATTGAGGGCCATTGACTTGCTCGTGTTTTGACGCTCTTTGACGCACTGCACAGACGATCACGCGACGGAATTGATGGGCGGGGTGTGAATTTCGGAGAGGAGCTAGAGGACGGGAAATCACGATCGCCACTGCTTGTGGGAGCTGTGGAGACCACGGTATCATTCTTCGGCGTGATGCTCCTCGTTTTGCACGTCTTCTGTACTTTGATGTCATGATCTTGAGAGCAAAATGTTTGTGGTGGCCGCTTCGTTCGGCAATTTGTCAATTGCCTGGCAAGGTGCACCTCGAAGACACTCAGCCGTATAATTGTCGCCGTTGGCTCTGGGGTCGTACTCACCTACGTTACAATCAAACACTTCGTTACATTGATCGCATCAGTTCGCTTAGTGACAACCTTATCGAATGCGAAGATGCCGCTGCAGCTCAGCGAAACTATTCCGCTACTTTGATAGCATGAAGGAATTGGACTGGTTTCAATAACTCAAAAAAGTATATCCTGTATGATGTTGTTTTCCCTGATCCCTGATCGCATGCAGGCTACACGATGCAGTGCTCCATTTGCCTTTCCATCACGTTCCCTGTCAAATATCCTATTCGCTGCCAGATAGGTGTCACTCGAACTCTTCGGCGAACGCAATCTCCTCCCAGAGCTCCTTCCAGCGTGCTCTTTTCGTGCGCGACCTTGGCCTCCGCCCAGTTGTACGCCACCACGAAGCGGCGAAATTTCCACAGGTAAACGCATTGCTCAGCGCCGCTCTGGGACCATGCTGGGCCTTGACCATGGTCCTGCTGTTGATGCAGCTAGCAGCATGTTCCACATATCTCGCATGTCCAGGGGCTCTTCGACTGCGGCCCCCGCTACTTGGAACAGGCACGCCACCATTTCGATTCATCCTGCTGTCTCTGGCACGAAGACATTGGCGTGATGCAGAGCACCGCTGCTGCTTGGGCGCCGCCCGCATGCCTTCCACCCCCGCCAAGACTGACCCGAACATGATGCCGTAAATGAAGCCGTTTCCGGTCGAGTCGGTTCACGCATCGAGCCAAGACGCACGGGAAGTCCGTCAACGAGAACGGGTCCAGCATCACAGCGCCGTCCAAGAAACGTTGCTGTACCGATGACACCGTTAGCCAATTCGTTCCCGTGTCAACGACAGTAGCGTCCACCCACCATTTGGTTCTGCTTGAGGTCATATTAATCCTCCAGGAAGGCCTTGAGCACGGCAATTGTGTGTCCCTTCTTGAACTGACAGCGTAAAAGACACATTAACATACCACCAACTCGAAAACAACAACGCGATATAATTGCGGCCAACCTCGCTGGAGACCGTCGAGTCGTCTGGAAGCAGGAACATGATCTACCAGCACCATTTGTGAATTTAGGACCGGTGCAAGCCCGCAAAGCAATTGCCCGCACCTGGATGGGCTCTTTCTGCAGCTCTATAACGTGGTCGAACTTGCTCTCCTCGCTCCTCGTGGCGCCCGCGTCCTTGCTGGCCGCGCCCAGGAGCCCCAAGTTGAGCGCAGGCTGCGGCATCGTCGTCTGTGCGTCCCTTCAAACAATGGATACGCTTGCAGATGTATACACTGAGTGATGGTTCAATTTACTAAATCGCTAGGTTTTATGTAATTCGTTGCCGTTGCCACAACAATCACTCTTTCCGCGCTTCACCGCCTTCGACACCACCCGCATGTGTGGCCAAGGACGAGCTCGAGCAGCTCGTGGAGCACAAGGAGTTGTCGTCCAAGAAAGTTCCCATCCGCTTCTTTGCCAACAAGACCAACGCTTCCACCCCCGTCGAGTGCATGCAGATGCTCCAGCTCGACAACCTCGGCAGCAAGTCTTAGCCCATTACGTACGTGAATAGCGTCGCCCCCAGTGCTTTAAGTTTATAGCATCAACTAAACATTATCTCTTCGATATGCAGTGCAAGTAACACCGTCACCGGCCGCGGCGTGGAAGAAGGCATGGAGTGGCTCACCGATCAGTTCGCCAACAGCAAGTCCCGAAAGCAAGGCCAAGCCAACCCACACTACCGGGCTTGCTAGTCTCTTCGATATGCAGTGCAAGTAACACCGTCACCGGCCGCGGCGTGGAAGAAGGCATGGAGTGGCTCACCGATCAGTTCGCCAACAGCAAGTCCCGAAAGCAAGGCCAAGCCAACCCACACTACCAGATCCAGTTCAACCTGTCCGACTTGACGCGGCGCGCGTACGGCATCAACTCCTTCGAGACGCTGTGCGTGCAGATCCACGCCAACTGCCGCATCCGCCGGATCTACTTCTCCGACCGCCTCTACTCGGAGGAGGAGCTGCCGCCCGAGTTCAAGCTCTTCCTGCCCAAGGCCAACAATGCCGCGTCCAACGAGCAGTAAAAGGCATCTGCACCGGCAGAGATGTCCGTCCATGCAGCCGCGCGCAATGTCGGCTTTCGACGCCGAATTCACCTTTATTGCATTAACCTATTAACTTTGCTTCTCTCGTTGCGTTGAAACCAACACAGCTTGAAAACGGAAGTTTGAATGCAGGGCTTGACGCGCGTGAGCTCTGGTAGCTGCTCGCGCGGAAGTGGCGCCGCACGTTCTTGTCGTCGAGCACCTGCTCCTCGAAGGTGAAGTAGTACTTCTTGAGGTTCTTGATGATCATGACGAGGAACGGCAGCTTGATGCCCAGCGTTTTTTTTAAATGTTCTTCCACGTCGTGATTTCGCTACTCTACGTGACTGAGGCCGTCCTTCTCGCGGACCCGCTGGTGGAGGTTAAACGCGTTGTGGTGCAAACTCGGCATCAAAATGGTCGTGTAGCCATCTCGCAGCAATTGCGTAAAATACCAGATTTTAGTCAATAAGATCGCGAAAAATTAATCGTACCTCTCAAAATACCTTGAAAGTTCGACGTGGCAGCATGGAGATGCTCGCACTGCTGCTTCGTCTCGCCGTAGCGCTGGTCCTGGCGGTCGTACTGCTCGTCTTTCGAGTCTGGCAGGTGGTGGTGCCTCGCCGCGCCGAGGCCTCTGTGTCCAGCTGCCAGCAGCCTCTCTTCCATTGCCAGAATGGGCCACAGAGCAAGAATGCGCAACGCCAGATCCGCGTCATGGCCGTGTTGGGCTCCGAGGGTCACACCACGGAGCTGCTAAAGCTCATGAAGCGACTCACAAGGGAGATCTACACGCCCATCACGTTCGTGGTGGCGGAGACGGACAAGACCAGCCGTGCCAGGACCGAGCTGGATTTGATTCCCATCCAGGAAGACTCGTTCGCCATCATCCCGCGCAGTCGAGAGGTAAGTAGCTTTTTTTTTTTGGTACGGTATATTGTGTTACTGTCTCCATTCCTGGAGATGAACTCTAATCGCCAATCTACTCCGGCATTTGCATCCAGAGCAGTGTTCCTAGAGGTAATTAGCTATGCAGCAAATTGCAGTTGCGAAGGAGCTGACAATGTATTGTGTATTGTGACTCCAGGTTGGGCAGTCGTGGTCGACAACGGTGTGGACGACGCTGCGCTCGTTCCAATCGTGTCTACAACCGCCGTCCGCAACTCGTGCTCTGCAATGGCCAGAAACAATGTTGGTATATCGTCAAAGTAAGTGAAGCTGACTGTGTTGGCTTTGCGGTATTTTGTTGCGTGGCTGCAGGTACTTGCATTCCGATCTGCGCGGCGGTGCTGCTGTTCCGCATGTTGTGCGTGCAGACGGACGCGTAGATCGTCTTCTGCGAGATCTTCGCGCGCGTGCAGCACCTGTCCCTCACTGGCAAACTGCTCTGCTACGTGGCGGATGCGTTCGTGGTGCAGTGGCCGCAGTCGCAAGCCAAGAATCCTCGCGCGAGGTGTCATTTGCTAGAGAGACGGCCGCGACTATTTGAAAAGACATGCGTCGGGGTGGGATGGGGCATCATAGCGCTTCAGGGCAGCAGTACGCGCATCGGTTGGAACCCAGGGAGGTCTTGCGAGTTATCGCTGCTAGGACCACTACAGTTGTGCACCTCGTTTTCAGCCCCCTCTATAAATTGATAACCTGTAAGACTAGATTCATTGACGCAATAATTTGCAAAGAAATCTCCACTTCATAATCATTTCACCTTAGAACCCTATATGGTCCACCCCGCCGAAAACGAGGTGCACAACTGTACTACGTTTGTTATATCAGTGCATGTGTTCGTCGATCGACGTGGCGTCAAGTGGTCGATACTTGGTTTCAGTGTTTCCATGTCCAACGTACGGAATTACGATATATTGTGACTAAATCAACTGAAAAAGGGATAATAGCCGTTTCGTGCGATCGTGAAGCTTTCGACAGTCCCGCTCGGCGCCTGTCCAAGCCATTAGCCGAGCTTCCAGCCTCCTCCCAGTCTTCCCTGCTATCTTGCCATGCACGCCTCCGTAGGCTGCGTGGGCTCCTCCTCGGGCTCATTGGGATCCAGCTCCGCCAACGCCGAGGCCGGAGCCTCTACCTTCAAAAGGCGCCGTCCGCTGCCGTCGAGAGGGTACGAAAAACCTCACCCCTCCTTTTATCGGAGCTTCTCGACGATATTCTAACGAAATGCTGCAATCTGTCACGTAACCAATGTCAAGCAGATGATGACTGTGGCTGCCACGCAGATGAGCTGTGGCAACCCCGAGGAGAACATCAAGAAGGCCGAGTCTCTCGTCCGCATCGCCAGTTCCCGCGGTGCTCAAGTCATTTTGCTGCAGGAATTGTTCCAGTTTTCCTACTTCCCCATTGAGCTCAATGCCGGCAATTTCCAGCTGGCCACGACGCTCGAGGAGTCGGCTCTCGTGCAGGGCATGGCTTTGCTGGCCAAGGAGCTGCACGTCGTCATCCCCATCAGCTTCTTCGAGCGCTGCAAGAACTCGTACTACAACTCGTGCGCAGTCATCGACGCCGACGGAACCGTGTTGGGCGTCACCCGCAAGATGCACATTGGCGGTGCGTTGCTACAGGTTTCTAATGAGGGTTTAGTGCTGAGGTCTAACGTGGTTGCGTTGCTGGTTTAGATCGTCTTGGCTACAACGAAAAGTACTATTTCACGCCGTCGGACGACTCGTTCAAAGTGTGGAACACGGTGGGTAAATTTGAAGGGTTACTACGGTTATGTTTGCAGGACTGAAGTCTCTGTTGCTGCAGCGCTACGGCAAGATCGGAGTGGCTATCGGCTCGGACCAGTGGTACCCGGAGGTGGCGCGCAGTTTGGTCGTGCAGGGCGCGGAGCTCCTGCTGTACCCGAGCGCCATGGGCAGCAACCAGTACGATCCGGCCTTTGACGCGCGCGACCAGTGGCAGCGCGTGATGCAGGGCCACGCAGCAGCGAACATGGTGCCCGTCATCTGCTCCAACCGCGTGGGCGCCGAGGTCGTCGACGGCATCCAGGTCACCTTCGTCGGCTCCTCTTTCATCACAGGCCAGACGGGCGAGATGCTCAAGATCGCCGATCGCGAGTCGGAAGGTGTGCTCGTGGAGAGCTTCGACCTCGAGAAGTTCCACGTGCGACGAGCGAGCTGGGGCCTCGTTCGCGACCGCCGACCTCATCTGTACGGAGCGCTCCTGACGCGTGACGGGCCCCAGTGAGACTCATGATACATGGCGGAATGATCTTGGATGGTAACATCGCGCTGGACAAGCCTCGTGACCCAGCAGAACCGTAGAGTGCGTGTGCTGGGCTGTCATGTCCACAAGCACCAAACCAAGAAATGTAGCCATGTTGGCCCTCTAAATGTAGCATTTGTGCCATCCCGTGTTGTGTATTTTTGAGGACGTTGAAGTCTTTGGTCCGTCTTCATTCTCCTTTTTTCTCCAGGAAGTCATGAGCGCCAGAGTGACGACGGGTTCTTCGCCTGGAATGGGGCGTCGAACCAACGCTCTGTCGGCCAGTCGACTGCGTGAAAAGCTGGCAGCTCGTAATGGTCCACGGCACTCGGTGTACTGGGTGCAGCCCAAGCGAGGAGAAGCCCAGCTACCAAGTTACGCGAATGTTATGGAGTCCACCAACATGGCGGCGGCGGCTAAGAAGATCGAGTACACTTTGATGGGCAAGTACACGGGCGACTGGAAGGACGGCCAGAAGCACGGCTACGGCGCCTTGTTGTACGCGAACGGTAGCAAGTACGAAGGCGAGTGGGTCGAGAACAAACGACAGGGTCGAGGCGTGTACTGGGTCGAGGAGAAGAAGAAGCTGAGGAAGCAGTACGCCGGTGAATGGTACAACGACCACCGTCACGGACGCGGCACGTCTTTCCATGAAGACGGCAGCAAGTTCGAGGGCCAATGGCTCAACAACAAGCGCCATGGACATGGCCGCATGATCTACGGCGAAGACCAGTCGGTTTACGACGGCGAATGGCTGCGCAACGAGCGCTCCGGACGCGGATCGCTCGTGTTGGGTAAGTTGACTTGAGCTGCTTGCTTGCGTTCTGGGCAACGCGGACATCCACTTACGCTTACATGACTCGGAAACAGCTAATGGCGATCGATACGAAGGCCACTGGCTCAACGACAAGAAGGAGGGGCCTGGCCGATACTTCTACAAGGCCACTCGAAAGATGTACGAAGGCGAGTGGGTCGACGGCGCGCCCAAGTGCGGCACCTACCATGACGACACGGAATTCAACGCCGTCGACGACGATCTGGACGACGGTGAGGGCCACAGCGCGTTCCAACTACCAGAGGTAGGCATCATGTGTAGTTTAAAACCCCGGGGTATTGCTGCTTACCGTTCCTGTGCTGTTGCTGAGTAGCTGGAGCTGGCGTACCCGGACCAAGTGCTGAGTGAGGGCGTGGCTTGCATCCGCCAGGACCGCGTGAGAGAGCGGGCCTTCCACGACGACGAGAGCGACGATGCAGCTGGTCCAGAATCACCTCCTCGGCGCAGCTCCATGACCGCCACGGAGCTCGAGCCGGGCGTCGTGGTGTTCGACGAGCAGATGCTGCGTGCGATCCAGAGCGAGTTCGCCGCGCTGCTGGCGGCCGAGAGCGCCGCCATCGCCGAGAGTCCGGACAAGCACGAGGTCAAGACGCGCAGCGGGTGCATCCCGTGCGCGCGCCTGCCTGGCTTAATGGACGTGCTGCAGCTGGACGTGGGCGAGGAGCAACTCACCGAGTTATTGCAGGAGATCGGCGCTACACACGAGACGCTCGTGTCGTTCGCTGAGTGCGTGGACATCCTGTCGCTGCTCATGGAGAGCCAGGAAGCGCCTCTGCTCGAAGAGGACGACGAAGAGGACGACGA
>JAABLL010000624.1:0-13029 GCA_012295475.1 Phytophthora gonapodyides | reverse complement strand
GAAGAACACTGAACAACAGACTCTCCGCTGCCGTTAAACTACAAAAACCTTTCATTATTCCGTTGAAGCACTTGTTCTTGTTTTGGATTATATTATTTTCGATTGCTTCGTAGTATTCTGCATGAAGCTACACATACAAATTGTTGCTGATGCGTCGAGAGCGTCGGAGTTACTCTTTGCAGCCACCGGTGATGACCCAGCATCGAGTACTCTCGAAGATGCCCAGCAAGTTGGTCAAGATCGCCCACACGAGCGCGAACGAGAGGTACGCGATTGTGAACGCCCCCATGCGTCGACTGCTGCCGCCTGACCTCTTGAGAGCCTGCGCTTCGGCCTTCTGGCGAGGCAACAACGGCAGGAAGAGCAGCGCCAGCAACTTCATCACGTAGGATATGAGAATCGTAATGGTCACGTCGCGTCGCACCTCGTCCGTGTCGTTCAGGATGTCTTCGTTGTAGACCTTGAACGCCGCGTTGACGTTCTTCGTCAAGGTGAGTGCGAAGGGCCCTCCCAAGTTGCTTACAGTGGTCAACAGCCCGTAGATTGCTCCTTCGTTGCCGTGGCCTGCGAGCTCCACGACCACGTACGTTGAAATGATAAAGCCCACGGCGTCTGGAACAGCCTCGACAATTGGCACGCCCAGCCAGAACCACTGCTTCCGCACGACATCCCACGTCACCAGCATGGTGCACATCGCGTCAAGAGCGATCACACTCACCATGGTGACGACCTGCATGGTCCGCCAGTTCCAGTGCAGGCCGTACTTGCCCGTCAGCGTGAGCGTGACCACCGTCACGAAGCTGCCGAAAATGCTGCTTAGACTCAGATAGAAGCTCGTCGCGTGCACCCAGTACGACGTCATGGGATCCTGCGCCACGTACGTGAACCCGCCGAACACGCCCGACAGGAAGCTGTACGCGATCACCTGGTACACGGCTCGGCTCTGAATGGCGCCCCACAAGTCGCCAATGTACTTCCTGAACGTGGGTCGCTCCGTCACCACCTCTTCCCGCACGAACAGCCACGTCATGGGGATCACAGGCAAACAGAAGACCGCCAAGAGCAGCATCGTGTCCGGGAACGAGAGGCCGAAGTCGAAGCTGCCGCCATAGTCCGGCGTGCTCAGCCCAAAGCCCGTGATGGCTTGCGCCACTACGTTAAACAGGGTGCGCACGGTGTAGATGGCTGTCTGGGTGCGTCCGCGGGTCTCTTCCGGCTCCCGTTGGGCGTACTCGACCACCACGGCGTCTGCTGCCACGTCCGCGAACAGGTAACCAAGCGTGGCGAACATCATGAGCACAATGTACTTGGCCCCGCTGCTAGGTGCGCTCTTGTTGAGCGACTGCACCATTTCAAGCGAATAGTCTGCGGGTTTGACGCTGCGCATCTCGGGGTCGGGGAAGTAGGGCTCCTGCAGGGGCGACGCAGCCATGGCCAGCAGACTGAGCACCGTGACGGACCAGCCCAGCACCATGTAGGGCCGTCGTCTATAGCCGAAGAGCGGGACGCAGTCGGATAGCACGCCGATGAAGACCTTGAAGCTCCAGGGGATGGAGATGAGCGCTCGAGCCGACGTGGTGGCCGTGCCCTCCATGTTCAGGTAGTACGTCAGGAACGGCGTGATGGTGCTGGGTAGTACGCCGTACACTAGGCCCACTGCCGCATACTGGGAGATAAGACCTATGCTCTCCATGGACCACAACCGGGGCGCCGATCCCTGGCGTAGCGCGCCGTTGGCGGCGGGGGCGGCGTCATTGGGCAGCTTCTTCTCCTTGTTATTCTTCTTCGGCTTCTGGATGTTGGAGGGCGGCGAGTGGTCGTCGTTCGCTGCTCCCTGTCGCAGCGCCGAGTGCTCGTCCATATGCTCTAGCTCGGCCTCCTCGTCCTCCGTCACCGTCGTCGACGACGCGCGCTGCTCCACCGGCGGCATGGCGACGAGCTCGCGACGCAAAATGAGATGTTGAATGGATACATTTTCAGACGATGCGGTGTGGGCTACATAGATTTATGTAAAGTTGTGTGCATTTGAAGTTGAAGTCGGTGATGATTCTGAGGCAGGTCAAATGGAGACCACGAACTTCAGAAGGCTGAAGGTGAGCGTGGGGCCTCCACGTGGAGGGCTGCCGGAGAGGGCATCGAGGCGATGCATTGCGTCTGCAAGGGTGTTAACCTGGGCGGCAAGAGCAGAACGAGCGGCCAGGAGTCAGCGCTGCTTCGTTGGGCGCGTGTCTATATGCTTCTGAGGGATTTCTTTGACAAGGCGGATAAAATGACAAAGCGCTGTCTGTGGTTGGAAGACTACATGTATTAGAGCGAGGCGGGCTACTCGCTGGCGCTGCCCGCAGCTTAGTTTCGCTTGACGTCCTTGTTCTCCTCCTTAGCGAAGGCGGGGTCGAACTGGCGCGACTGGTTGATGGCGTTCTTCTTGAGGTTGGCGAAGCGGAAGCGACGTGCCCGCCAGTCCGCGCCCTGGTCCTCTTCGTAGTGCATGAAGTTGTTGCGCTTGGACTTGTCGAGACACACGTCCGGGTTGTTCATGAGGTAGCGCGCGCCGTTGCCGATGGCGGCGGTCATGGCGACGCCCACGAGGAAGACGACGGGGAAGGTGCCGCGGTCGGTGGCCCACAGGTTCAGCAGACCCTTGGTAGCGCGCGTTCCCTTAACAACCATTGCGAGTAGAGAGTGAGGCGGTGAGATCGAGTGCTCCGAAGCTGGCAGATTGCAGAATGAACTCGGAGCAGAGCCAAAGGCGGTTGTTGGATGACCTCGGAGATTATGTGCCCATGGCGACTGACCTGACCACCACCAACACGGCTTGCGCTCCCGTGCAAGGGTGTGGTGTCGCATTGGGTGTACAGGACAACCCGAACTGGACATCGCAGCAAGGAGTGTGTGGGGCCCGAAGGCTGCTACGCCTGACTACAATTCCTGAGTGGGCTCCTTGATTCGATTGCGAGGCAATTGGCGCCGACTGCTTCAACATCCTCAGCTCGATTCGTATTATCGCCAGATATCCTCAAAACAAATCCCAAGCTGCAGCAAGTTTGTTGGAGCATTTTTTGCTTGAGCTCGGTTAATCCCGAAGCGAAAAAAAGTAGTGCAACCGAGTGCGCCGGGGCTGGCTAGTAGAAGATCGTCGGAACCAAAATGGCTTCCAGCTTCACGACAGCGAAGAGAGGTTCTGTTGCGAGTCGACCACTTCTGTGCGAACTTCCCGTTGGGAAACAGAGTTGAGGGTCTGTGTTTAACATGGCCAAATACATGACGGCGTCGAGCACTCCAGCAAGGACATGACATGCAGTGCCGTGTATTTATTTCTTTGGTACAACTCCTTCCTGTGATCACACTCGACGATTGTCGCGTTTAGCTGTCGTTCTCCTCCTTCTCGGCGTGGAGCGACTGGTGATCACAGGTTTGTTTAGGGTGGTGAAGCCTGAGCAACGAGCCATCCGGTCTCCTTGGTCTAATGCAGAGTTGCTGCGCTTGTCCTTGGTCAAGCACATATCCGGATTATTCAGGCGGTGTCGAACACCGATTCCAATGGCGGCAGTCGTGGCGATGCCGACGAGTGGGAAGGTGTGCCCAGAGGTTGATCAGCCCCTTGGCAGCACGAGTTCCTTTGGTGACCATTGTATGTCGGTGGTCTGTTGCGGCGAAGAGAAATAGTGACGTCTCGAAGCTGATGAAATGCAGTCTTGGGCAACCAGACTCATGCCTAGGACCGCCGTCATGGAGGAGGGTGATGAGGCTACAATTGATAAACACACATTGTCGAGTTTCCACGTGAGCCAAGCAAACACTTGATAAGCCCTTCAAGCCATTGCCCCACCGGTAGTCGCGATAATCACCGAATGCTGAATATTCTCAACCCCAACAAAGCTCTGCTCGTTGTTTGTCCATCACCCCCTCTGCCTATCTATTGCTGCTTCGTGGTGGACGTCGTATCAATGACCTTGGCTCCTCCAGTCGTGTCTGGCGGCGCTTTCCCAAGCATCTCAGCTACTGCAGCGCCAGGTGACTCCTCTTCCGCCGAGATCCTAGGCTTGAGGCCAATGCGTCGTCGGAAGTCGTTGTTGTTCATCAACGCTGTCTGCGCCCCCGACGACCACGAAGATCCGAGCCAGTAGAAGAACACTCCTTGCGGGAGAGTGACCAGGAACGGGACGGCAAGAAGCGTCACGTATTGCCCGCCTTGCAGCAACGTCGTCCACAAGCCACTCTTCGTTCGCGCGGACAGCTCCAGGTTCCCGTACGTCGACACCGCCGCGAGAATCGGCAGCACATACGTGCTGTCGGCTTCCGTCAGGTTCTTCCAGAGTAGCAGGCCACCGCTATTGAAGCCGGCAAAATTGCCGGAGCGCACCATGTCACGCGCGCTGTAAGCCATGAGCATGAACAAGGGGATGTAGGCGACCGATCCCATCACGGTCTGCACGGGGCGCGTGTTGTACTTCTTCATCACGGCCTTCATCCCCTGCCTTCCGAGCAGCATAGCATTAAAGTGCCCCTTGTGGTCCGAACCAGGCTGCAAACCATAACACCAGAGCAAATTCGTTATCACGAGGAAGCCTACGGCACGGAGCGTACACGTCTTCCTACCGTGAATGTACGAGCGTACTTGTAGGCCGAGTACAGCTTACTAAAGTCCGGTCTGGCCCTCATTAGTCTGCAAGGCAAGTGCATCAGCACGAAATTCAAGCCCGCACTCATGGAAATAAGCACTCGCGTCTTACCTCTGCATGGCTTGGATCTGGAACACGTAGAATGGGAAGATGGCTGCACGCACTGTGATCCCCGATAGCTGCACCACACCACAAAGACGTCAGCCTCATTCACGTTGCCGCTTCAACAGCTTCAGCTCTCACCAGCAGCGTGGCCCACCACGGCAGGCCTGTAGTCACGTGCACCGTCTCCAGGGCTGACTGCACCGCCTGTACAACAAGCCACGGCTCGTGGCCCGATCCAGCTCCAGTTACTGCCGCCGCCACATCTGCGCCACAGACACAAGAATGCAATTCAGCTCTAACAGACTAATACACTACAATCTTTGCGAATAGGACGCACCGGTAAGCTGTCCGTCAGCCATCGTCAGCTCCAGCGTGGGCGGCACCGCGTCAGCCGTGGAGAAGTGGCGGTTGTCGAGCGAGAATGGAGACCCAAATACCGGAAAAGCTGCCTGAACACTGCCAAGATGCAGTGGATTCTGACCGCGTGATGGTGGCGCGCGTCGTATCCCCAGGGCGCCACGACGGAGCGCCCCCAACGCACGCAGCTGAGCGCTCATGATGTCCTCAGGAAGTGCTCGTCGTCTCCGTCAATTCACGATTGGTCAAAAGTAGTTTTACTTTTCATCCAATCACCATGATGTTCTCGTCCGGCTCACGTCGAAAACGTTGTGTACGTTTGGTGTACCTCACAGCTTCAAGGTCTCAAAAGCGCGTGCCATTCCCGATCCGCCGCCATGCTGAGCAAGCGCGTGTCCCCCTTCGTCCGCCCGCTAACGCGCGCCAAGAGCTCGGCCAAGACCAAGGCCCGCACATCGCCCATACTGACCACCATGTTGCCGCCCGGCACGTTCAAGGGCAAGGTGGCGCTGGTAACCGGCGGTGGCACGGGGCTGGGCAAGGGCATCGCCACCAAGTTGTCGGATCTGGGCGCTACTGTGGCCATTATGAGTCGCAAGCGCGGCGTGGTGGACGTAGCGGCCCAAGAGATCCAGGCACTCACGGGTAACACCGTGATCCCGCTCACGGGCGACGTGCGCGACGCCGAGCAGGTCAAGAAGGCGCTGGACGAGCTGGACGAACGCGCCGGCGTGCCTACGATCGTGGTCAACAACGCGGCGGGCAACTTCATCTCGCCCTTCGAGCGCCTCAACGCCAAGGGCTTCGGTACCATCGTGGACATCGTACTGAAGGGCACGGCCAACGTGACGCTGGACGCCGGCAAGCGCATGATCCAGCACGAGAAGGGCGGCGTCTTCCTCAACATCACCACCACGTACGCCGAAACGGGCTCGGGCTACGTCGTGCCTTCGGCCGCGGCTAAGGCAGGCGTCAGCGCCATGATTAAGTCGCTGGCTGTGGAGTGGGGCAAGTATGGCATCCGCTTCGTGGGTATTGCCCCGGGCCCGATCAAGACCAAGGGCGCGTTCGACCGCCTGGACCCGTCCGGAGCCTTTGAAGAGGTCATGCTACGGAACAACCCACTCAAGCGCTTCGGCGAGGTGGACGAGCTGGCCAACCTGGCCTCCTACATGACGAGCGACTACGCCAGCTGGCTCAACGGCGAGATCATCCGCTTCGACGGCGGAGAGACCGTCTCGAACGCCGGCGAGTTCAACATGTTCGGCACGGTCAGCAAGGAGAAATGGGACGACCTGGAAGCCGTCATCCGCGACTCCAACGCCAAGGGAAAGAAGTAGTGCGGTTTGAAGGCAGCCCAAGACGTCAGCTATTCACCCAGAAAACGAAAACAGACGCGAAAACCTCAATTCAAAACACATGCTTCGATCTTATCTCCCAGGTGGATGACCAGCGAGCGGATGTTCTGGAAATAATAGGCTCGTGCGATATAATCGAAAGGAAACCCAGATAGTGTTGATTATATACAGCGTCCAATGAAGAAACATGACGTAGGTGAAAGGGCGACTCCGCTCGACTCCGCTCATAGGTTACGAGGCCGCGGTGGCGAGGTGGTACTTGGCGCGTAGCTGCTCTCTTTTCTCGGCGCGGCGACGCAGGCGGTCTTCCTGGAAGGTGGCGCGGCGCTCCTCCATCTTGTGCAGGTTGTCGGACATCTTGCGGATCTCCTCGTTCTCCTTCTCGACCTGCTTGGCTCTCTTCTCTCGCTCGGCCGCGAGCATGGCACCGCGCACTTGGCGCGCTCCTGCAATAGCCTCCATCCACTGCTGCCTCTTGAGGGCCGTGGAGGCGTCGAACCTGTGCTCTTGCGGCCCCACAGAGATGATGAGGCCCACATCGGAATTGTCCTGACCCACGTCCACCTCGCGGACGTCCGTGATGCCGTCCAGCGGAATGGCTTTGACTTCTCCCTCGTAAGTCCTCGTCTCGGGGTCAAACTTCTGGTACTGGAAGATGTTCTTGGCTCGCACGAACTTGACGTGCACGTGACGCTTTCGCAGCAGGCCGTACTTACTGAAGAGGTCTCCGCCCTCCAGCAGCGGCAGGTGCTTCTCGTAAAAGACATTCTCGGTCTGTGCAGTCGAACTGCAGTCATTGCAGAGCCGCACGGGCTCCACGAAGCCGAACTTGACCACGCGGTCGTAGTGGCCGGCGCAGCGGCCGCAGAAGACGAGCCCGCAGCCGCGACAATGGTGCTTGCGCTTGAGCAGGTCGAATTCGTTGCCGCAGAGCGTGCAGGCCTCCATGAACTCGTCCTTGACCCAGCGGGGCGGGTCCTGATAGTTGGGTAGGATGGCTAGAGATGGGTCTTCTGCAGGGCTGCGGCGCTTGGGCTTCTCCTGCATCATGTAGCGACCTTCATCGGTGGCTTCGGGCGTGTGCGAAGGCTGGAAGCAGCACGCTACGAGGGCGCAGAGTCCGGCCTTGGCTTTCTGCGGGAATGCGGCCATGGTGCAGTGGATGAAGCTGCTGGTTGGAGACTGTGGAAGAGGACGGTTCTGGTACTGGGCCAGGTGGCGCTTCTTCGGTGCCTGCTGGAAGCGAGGTACCCTATGGAAAAGATCGAAGCTGACGTTTGTGGAGAGGCTGTTCCCAGTAATAAATGAAAGTTGATGAGCGGGGACTGGTGGAAATGCGAGGTGTTTTTGACCAATCGTGAAGTAGATTGCAGGAAGCGCGCCATGAGGTATCGAGCACTTCCGTGTATTAGCGTGGGCTCACCGACGCCGCCAAGTACATGTAGGCTACATGTAGGCTCGAGTCACTGCAGGAGCCGTCATGACCGTTTTATCGCTGAATGGCGCGGTAAGCACCGACGTTTGATTACCATACTTCTGGACGTTTAACCGGGCGAGTTGAAGCGCGACAATGGCGGCAAGCGATTCACTTGCTGAACAAGAAACATTGGCGCAAGATGAAGACAATCTGATCAAAACATACTGGGTAGACAGCACCTTCGTACACAACAGTCTACGCAATACAGAACAGTGAACGGAGTGGGCTGTGAGCTGTCCAGGAAGGTCTCGTTCGTCTCCAGCACAGTGCCCACAGCAGCCTCCCTGGACGGTCTTGACGGACGACGTCGAAGGCAACGAGCGTTACCGGTCGTGTCAATGGCGACTGGTGATTTGAATGTTTTGTCGAGGATATTTCGTGCGAACGCAATCCTTATTAGCGAGAACGATGCAGTGAAATCGCTGCCAACACCGCAAATGTCGCGCCGAGCAATGGTGGAGACACCTTTGCTCCAACTCTTGCCGTTCGAATCGAGTGAAACCTCAACAAAACGGTGTTGCGTGCCTGAGCATTGTTTTGTACAGTAACGGCATATTGCAGGGATCGCTCCAATACGGACGTCTCCTGCCCAACGCCTGCCATTGTTTGATTTTCTCGCTTCAAGCCAAGACCCCCGCCCCCACTCTCCGATTCGAGCATGCCATCCACTACGACGACAGAAGCCGGAGATCCTGGTACCGCTGACTGCTCTTCTTGCGGACGTCATCTCCAAGAAAACTCAAACTTGGATAGTGAAGGCGGCACCATTGATCTTCTCCAAGCATGCGGCAGTGACGAACTCACCGAAGATGACTTGTGCAAACCCCCTAGTGCTTCCGTGCCTCGACACCGCGTGCGCTTGGTGTACAACGACGAAGGCCTGCGCACCTGGTTTTGCGCGAATGCCCAGCAGCTTTTAGACGCCGTGGGCGAGGATCCACGCACCAGCTCGACTAGCTCTCGAATCGCGCGAAAGGCACTCCGTTACCGAAACATAATTCGCCGAGCGGGAGATCTCGACAGGAGCGACCCGAATTTCGACATCTCCTCGTTCTTTGGTGTTGAATGGTGCAAAGGCGCCTCCGACGAGGCAAAGCGACCCACCCCCAACGTAGTCTCTCGTTGATAATCAAAGCAATTGGTACTAAACGCAATGAGTTCGCGGCTTACAGCACGAACGTGTCCATGACGTGGTGTACGACGTCAATGCCCGAGTCCAGCGGCTTGTCGAGGTTTGCTCGCTTCGCAATGATGTGCTCGTGCGACATCATACCGCCAAACATGACGTCGATCCGGCGCCAGCCCACGCTTTGCACGGACAGCAGCATGCCGCGCAGCTCGTCTTGCTCGGAATCCGCTGTGAAGGCGTACGGCAACTGGTCCAAGATAACGTCGCCATCGACGAACGGCTCCGGTCGAGAGCCCCCGGATGGGTTCGAAGGCTCACTGCCCACGGTATTCCCGCGACGGCGGCTGTGAAAGACATGACGATGGCGGCCACTTCCACTCAAGGATGACGCGGTCTTCCTACCTGGCTCCGACGCGTGGCGACGAGCACTTCTGCTGCTGCTGTGGGTGCTCGCACTACGGACGCTGCTGTTCTCATCTTCGTGACCTTTTTGATCGGTGTTCGATGGCGAGGCCAATGCCGCGTGGTTGGGGGCCACATACTTCAGTGCGAGACGCTTGACCTTGAGGGGGATGGTGTCTCGCAGCTTGCGCGCGCTCTTCAGCGAGTCGAACGCGATGTGCGTGTAGATCGGAGACATGAGGAACTCCTTGGCGCTCAAGCGGTACGGGTTGAACGCCCGCACGGCCGCGCACGTGTACGGCACCTGCATGTCGAAGAAGATGTTGGAGTACAGCGTGCGCACTTTGAACATCTGCAGCGCCTGCATGAACTGGCCACGCGTCAAGCAGCTGAGCAGCGGTGGAGCTGCGGCCTCGCGGCGCTCGACTTCCTTGCCAGTCCCCGCTGAAGTCAGACAGCGAACGCCGAAACTAGCGTTGCTGAGAGCCACAAGCCACCTCCAGTCGCGTTGGACGTCGCTCTCTGGAATGCGAACGACGCAGAGGTTCGTATCTCCCGACTTGGCCTCAGAGCGCTCAGTTGGCCAGCGGATCTGGACGTCGATGTTGCCCGAGTCGTCGGACTGTTCGTCTTCCTCATCTTGACGCCATCCGATGAAGCTGGAGTAGAAGTTGGCGTCGTCTCCGCTGCCTTTCCCACTAGGCAGCAAGATCTTTACGTCCGCGCACGAGAGATCGACCTCAAACTTGAGCTTGCCCTTGTCTTCCTCCTCTTTGTTCTCGAAAACCCGTAGCTTCCGGTCGCCCAGAGAGCAATCGTAGAGCTCAAAGGGCTCCTGAGCAGGATGTTGCAGCTTCCCTGAAGCTGGCAGACTGACGAGCAACGCTCCGTTCATATCATCCCATGCTGCACACAGAAACCAACGCTAAGGTCAGCGTTCATCCTCTACAGGAGACCAAAACACCCAACAGTACCTGGATGGAAGTCCTTCTCCAGGAATCTACTGGACGCTCTACTCAGCTCCATCGTCTCCTCCGTAGCCGCATCCGTCAGCGTCAACTGAGCCCCCGTTCTACTGAAGATCTTGGGCATGAGGGCGTTGAAAACCACATTGGTAGCTCCGCGCCTTGGACGGCGAATTCCAAGGTGGGGCGTCGCGAGCGTCACGAAATTCTGAACCAAAAGACAATACGTTAGTCTAGTCTATTCTACCGTGTTCTACTCCAATCTACGCCGCCCTACCATTGGTTCTACATGGTCGAAGAACCCGCGGGACAGCAGAATCCCGATGCAGTAGCGGTTGTAGAGCCCTCCCAGCGAGTGGCCGATCATCGACAGCTTCTGCAGCTTGGGCATCTTCAAGGCCAACGCCTGAATCTCGTCGGCCAGGCGCTGGCCGCCCTGGTCCACGCCGTCGTAGGTCTGGAAGAAGCTGGAGGCGTTGCTCTCGGCCGCGTGCAGGTACAGCGCGTCCTCCGGCTGGCACAGCGAGCGGAAGATCTCCACGAAGCGAGCGAAGTCGTGCTTGCTGCCCAGCAGTCCGTGCTGCAGCACTACGAGGTGCGTGGCTCGCTGGAGCTGCGCAGTGTCGGGCTCAGAGTTGCGCATCGGGAGGCGGATTGACGAATGACGCACGGAGCTGCTTGGGCAGCTATCTATGATTATGCCGAAATGGTAGATTTCTCAGGAAAACATAATACGTAAGGAAATGTAGGGGAATTGTATGAGAATCCAGTCTGCGACGTGTGCCAAGTTTGGTTGATGGCGAAAGCACTTTGGCTCATGGGCGTGTGGTAAACAGATCGGCTATGTCTTGGTCTGCGAAGCAAGCAACTACGGGCGGAGTGACCGAAAAACTGCGGTCGCGAAGAGAATCGTCGAGATACAGCAAACGCGCTAGAGAGGGTGCCGGGGTCTTGTGTGGTGTAGTCTTATGCCTCTTGTCGAATCTGGTATCCCTCTCGAGATCTTGCGGGTTGGAATTGCGTGCCATCTTCCACCTTCCTTCCCAGCTAGTGCTCTCTCCTTGTCGCTAGGGCATAACGGTACAAGAAAATTTTGAATGCTCCCATGGCACTTGTCTGGCAAAGATCATTGAGCTAACTGCCAGGTCCTCGCAGGGCTATTTTTCTGAGCCTGAATCTACCGGGTTAAGAGTCCATTCTGCCATGATACTGCACATCCTGTTAACTTCAGCTCAAGCCCAAGTTTGTCTGTTCGCATTCATTTCGTGAAAGCGCTTGTCGTCACAATTGAGTTCACCACTGCGATATCCCCCTCCAGTTTGTCTTTTGGATAGCTTCGAATCCGGCAGGTCAAGTATCTTTCACCGCTTCCTAGGGCGTTCAGGTCAGTTTGCATTGCCCAATTGTTTTCATCGCCCGACAAGATGCGCGAGGTTCAAGCATGCTTTCCTGTATTGTCGTCCACTCCCTGGTCTGCTGCTGACAGGACGGATGCGCCGATAGATCGCGTCCATAAGTAGTTGATGTTCGAATGTGCATTTTCATTATTTAATTGGTAAACGTGTAATCCTGCTGCTTCTCGCGCTTAAGCTGCAGTGGTAGTGGTGTCTTTCGCTTTTCCCTGCCTTGAAACTGTCTTGGCGCGAGTGAGTGTCACTATCTTTCGCTCCTTGGGCTTCAGTTGTCGCACGTGCTCGAAAAAATACCGAGCGACTTCGACGTAGCCCATGTACGACGCCAGCACTTGGGGTTGAAGGCTCACACGCTGTGGCTCGCCCTTGATGATAACGTCGGCCTCCATTTCATCGTTCACTGAGTCATGATTCTCAATGAACCCCACCAACTCCTCGAACACGTCCAGATCCCCTTCACTGTGAAAGACTGCGTGGTGATATTTGTGCGGGTCGAGTTCATCCTCTTCAAGGCTCAGAAACCCGAACATGCGGCAAGTCGGCTCAGCCAGAGGCTTCTTCTTCGGTGGAGAGCGTACAGTCTCCGCTAGAGCTTTACCTGTCGGTGGTGAACTTGCCGCTGGAGCGAACGCTTTGCCATTCGGGGAAGACCTTTCTTTGGTGGGTTCTCCTTGCGGGGGTGGACTGGTCGACGTCGAGGCTTTGGCGTCGTGTGGAGGCGAGTTCTCGACCGCATTGGAGGTGCTGCGCGCCTTTGTCAGTGCTTGGCTCAGGTCGAACAAGGAAAACTTCTTGGGTGCAGGTTGCTTTTTGCTCTTTGGGGCCGTTGTCGTTGATTTCGCAGAGGTCGCTGCCTGATGCTTCTCCTTCTCTTCACCTGTTGCCGATGCGGTGCTTACTGGGGCATCGTCCGCTGGTGCGATCGAATCCTTGGCAGGGTCAGAAGAAGGAATCGATTCGGGGCCGTCGCCCTGCTCTAACTTCACAACTTCCCGGAGTACATCAACAAAGTCCTTCGAGTGGACTTCTGCCTTTAACAACACCGCCTCCACGCCCTTTTTGAAGACATAGTCCACTGTCTTCTCCACAAACTTGGACAAATTCTCCTCATTCACTTCGATCGAGGCCATGAGCAGCTGAACAGGCACAGCGTAGTCGATCATGGCATGAAAGCACTGCTCGAACACGGGACCAGCGACCAC
>JAABLL010000623.1:0-13063 GCA_012295475.1 Phytophthora gonapodyides | reverse complement strand
CGCGGGCGCCTCCAAGCTAGGGGGAGAGAGTAAGAGGGTGAAGTAAGGAAGACAGCGGCGGTACGGATGGAGACATCAGTGGTGTGGATGAATACAGTGGTGTGGAGGACAGGATGGTGAGCGAGGACAGGGCAGAGGACGATGAAGTCGTGCAAGACGGCACGCCGCGAAGCCGAGTTGGAGTGTGGTGTGGGCCGACCCGCAGCCGCCCAACCCGTTTGACCGAAGTTCGCTGGGATGAAGAGTCGTACGACAGGAGAGCAGCAAGGAGGGCAGACTAAGACGACCGCCAAATAGGCCTAAGAACCGAAGCGGCGGCGAGGCGACGCGGCGCGCCAAGATGCCTCGATCCAGCCCCACGATGAAGGGTCGGGCTTGCACCCACCAGGACGGCCAGCACGTGAGGAAGTAGCTCACTTCGAGACTTGCCGTGCAGCCAACAGTGCGAAAGAGGACGAAGCAGAGACTAGCAGCTTGGACACGAGTTAGCGCAGTAGAAGGTAATGAACCCAGAATACAGAGAGGCTGATGGGCCTACCGTAGTGAGTTTGTGGTGTGGAGTTCGAGAGTCTGGTGGGCGTGGGTGGCGACGTCCATGTGCCGTGAGGGCGCCGGTATTTGCAGCCCGCGACGCGGAGGAGTGTTAGGCCACGATAGGGTACTAAGAGCCCCTGGTATAGGAGCCCACGACCAACTTCTCCGGCACAGCCTCGAGAGGCCTCGAGGGAACGCACCAGTGCCGCGCATGTCAGGAAACGTCGACCTACCACCGCTATACACGTTGTGTGTGCATATTGGCTGAAGTAGTTAGAGCGGAGTAGTCGTAGCCACCGGACCCCAGCTTCGGCCGAAGCCAGGGCCGGCTCTGACGCGGCACAGACCAGACGAGCTATTGCAGGAGGTGACGGATGCTAGAGGGTGCTAGGCTGACGCAAGACGCGATGCTAGATTAAGGAAACTCATCGCTTACTCTGCATTCTTGTTCGCTATTGCTACCAAAATTAAGCTGAACGCTCCTCAATATAAGCTTTCACTTATCAGGCGCTGCCTGTGAGAAGGGGGCAAAAAGAGGCAAATTTGGGGGTAATTAGAAGATCAGCTATATCTGGTTTTGCTAGTCAATCATTAAAATTATGTCATTCGATAGATTAGTATTTGAAACCTACTGCTGCACTCTGCGTTAAAGACCTCCGGCAATGCACTTTTGGGGATCCGTCCACGCAAAACGTCTCCGCCTTGTTATTTGTGGATTCGTGTTAGATTTAAAAAAATATGGTTAGGAATAATGATATAGATGGGCAAAGTATAGTAATCAACTAGGGCGTATCATGTTCAACCTCTAAATGTCAGAAATTGAATTATATAGAGTTAGTATGAGGGATACGACTTCTAGCGCGGTGGAACGCTACATCGATCTTGTTCAAGTCGCCAAGAAGACCTCATATTGCGAGGTAGCCCTAGATGAATACACGGACAGAATTTTAGATCAAATCAGCCTTTTCCGGAATTACATATTCCCACCAAGTCCGTACCTCTTCTTACAGGCAACTCCTGTTAAGGCTTAAATCGACCAATTGTTCTGAGTTGATTTAATGCTATGGTCTATTCTCTATTCCTTGAGATGCAAATTATGTGGCGGGATAGATACGTATTCAGCACCACGGGATCGATTTGATTAGTAAGCACTGTGCTACCGTTGATACATACACTTCAGGGCAGCGATTAGATCACCATTGATACTGTATTCCATTGACACCATAAAAGGTTTTTGTTGCCTTATGTTTTTTGCATTCACCTCCATAAATACATGGGTCTGCTCAACAGAGCATTGAAATGCAGGCGTACTTGTTGGTGGAAGTGGTGATATCACCAATTATACTGTAGGTCCAATGACACCATTGATAGAGTAAATTACGCAGAATATAAGAGGACACGAGGCGATAAGGAGGGGTGAAAGTTGGCGTGATCGGCCAGCCGAGACAACGCCTTCGGTTTAAGGTCCGTGTGTGGAGCACACGGACTTAAACCCAAGACAAGCATTGCCTAAGCTCACTCGGCCCAGTAGGGTTACGCCGAACAGGGAAAGGGGTTGAAGGGGTTAGCTCGGTAACAGAATCCCTACCGACTCCTCAAAATTTCGGGATTGGGCGAGGATGACATCCGCCTTAAAACGTTTTCTTACCGGTTATGTATTTAGGGAGGTGAATGAAAGCTAAAAGCAACATAAACCTTCAATTGTGTCGATGGACCTACAATATCAATGGTGATCTAATCGGTGCCCTGGTTGGTTGGACCCTGCAAGGCTCCGGACCACTCGAAGGGT
This sequence comes from Phytophthora gonapodyides, assembly GCA_012295475.1. Classification (NCBI taxonomy): domain Eukaryota; phylum Oomycota; class Peronosporomycetes; order Peronosporales; family Peronosporaceae; genus Phytophthora; species Phytophthora gonapodyides. The sequence goes on along the minus strand of JAABLL010000623.1, from coordinate 10,740 downwards.
TGTGATACATACGTTGCCTTCAGAGGTGTCCGCATATTTCTTCCTGTTCCAACTTATGTCGACCCCGTGCGTCGCTAACCTCCAACCTCGACGTTATTACCGCCCACATTAATTCCGTTCCCATGTCAGAAAAATACTTCTAAGGTATGGCGCCACTTTCGTGCACTCGATAAGTTTCGTGCCACTTTTGTTTCGGCAAAAAGGAAGACTAAAACTCGTGATACGATCAACGTTTTGGTGAAATATCGGTAAGCGTTGCGAGCTACTAAAACCCGCCAAACCGTATTCGACCAGATCACATTCCCGCCCAATTGTGCTCACTTCCAAACCAGAAAACTTACTGAAAAGCCAAATTGGATTTGCTACCTTACAAACAGCAATATAGAAAGTGGGGTCCTTGCAAAAAAAATGCTCCCACCATCCGCGGTTTCTAATTGCAAGTTCAATCATCAAACAACCTTGCAAAAAGACACCCACTGCTTGGTTTGAGAAGATGGCTTGACTCTTTGCCACATCTCGTAATTTGCTGAACAGCTCGACAATTCCCATGACTAATACACTGAGCAGGTGATGAAACTTCTCGTCTGGTTGAAATGATGCGACAGGGTTAAAAATCCAAAACGACAGCAAGTCAGCGATTTGGATGAAGAAGCAAGTGGATATATCGTTCGTGGTGCGTTTAAATTCTCGCAAACGGAGGATCGTCATCTAGAGAAGCTACACGTGACCTAGACCGAGCTGTTCTGCAACTTGAGTTGTTGACGACACCCAATGAACGAAGAGGCAGCGTTCGATGATGAATCATGTCTGCAAACGCATGGGGGTCCCATCCTGCTGGTAAATAAATTCCGCGCCGTAGTTGAGGTGAGCGAAGGGGAGAAGTAACTCCGAGACCGTGTTAGATGTAGTCCTCTAGTTCTGTCGACCCGTCAGGAACTCGATCGTTGCCTTGCCTTTATCGTAGATTCCTGCCCACACCATGCACGACCCTCGGCGATTTCTGCGTAGCGGTCGACGGAGATCCACTAGAAGTTCTCATAAACGGTTCGATCCGTCAAACATCAATTTTCTCTTCTGAAAAAAATGAAATTTGCCCATACAGCCTTGCATTCGGCTTGCATGCACAGTTTCCACACCCAAGCTTTCCTTCCTGTAGTAGGCAGAGGCTGGATCACTGGGCCTGTGAACCTGGTGGACTTGACGAATGAGGACTAGCAAGACAAGTGGCTGGCGGGGACGACGAGGGACAGCGAAGGTGGACGATCGTGTAGCGGACGGCGGGCAAGACAGTGAGCGACGGGCGGCAGTGGAAGGAGAGCAGCTGCGCAACGAAGGGCACCGAAAGTGGGGCAACGTCAGCCGGCTGCAAGGCGATGGGCCCGCACGACGTGGGGACCGCCGGAGCGGCAACGTACGGTTGAGGGAGCAAGAGCTTAAAGATCCGAGGCGAAGGGGCGCTGTAGCTGCTGCGGCGGTTTGGTGGCGGCCGGGCAGCCGGGTTCACAGCTAGGGTGCAGAACAGATTTAGCCGAGACGCAGACAAGTGAAGAGCGCAGTGAGTAAATATACTGAGCTATACAACCTCGACACGGAAAGCTAGTGCACTACACGGTTAGCACGTCGGGTAGGCAGCCAGCCGTTCTGCTGGTGGCCCCCGCGAGCGACCACAGGGGTTCTCGTGCGCAGCTGGCTGAGTCCCGCTGCGACTGTCTCGCGACGACCACCGTCGGGGGTGGGGGCGTCCAGGAGCCCAGCACGGATTTGGGCTGTGGTTGCGTGAAGCTGGTCAGGGCCTCACCAATCGCAGTGGTGGTGACGACGGCGGCAACTACTTGGTGTGTCATACAGTGGCGTTCCGTGCGTCCTCGCGGACGCGGGCTACGCTACACGGGGAAGTTCGTCGTCGGACGACGACGGACTCTGGCACAGTCGGTATGACTGGGCCAGGAAGGACAAGATGAAGAAGGGAACCTGTCGGCATGACAGGCGGGCCCACGACCCCGTCGGCTGGGCAGCGGTATCCAGTCGCTCGGCCCGATGAGAGCGCGCACTTTCGTCTGAAGAGTGTTCAAGTCATCGTCTGGGAGCACACCTTCGCCTGGAAGGTGACCACCACGATCCTGTCTCCCCGACAGTCGATCGATCCAATTGCTTAGGCACGGTCGAAGCTGTTGCCGGTAGTATCGTCTGGATGCTGTACGAAGTCGCTGCCTGAGCGAAAGCCCGATTCGGGTGCAGAGGAGTTCGTCGGGTATGGTGCCGACCGTTCCGTCGGTAACGCGCTGCAGTGGTCGACGGGCCTCTTGCTGCTGTGTTTTCAGAGTCCCGCTGCTATCTGTGACGAAGGGGGCGTGGTTGAGGTCCACCGAGGAGATGGACAAGGAGGAAGAGTGCTAACGCATATGGGTGTCTGTGTCTGTGTCTGGGACAGAAAGGGAAACAAAGGAGGAAACATGGCTACCGCGCTGGGGGCTAACACGGAAAGGGAGCTTCGAGCTCAGCGCAGGCGCAGCTCGGACCCAGTGGCCACCACGCCACGCCGCAAGAAGGCGAGGACGGACAGCAGACTAGTTGTCGAAACGGACGAAGGTGGACACCTGGAGCTGACGACGGGTGGCGTGCGCGTCGCCAGTGGGGACACCCCGCACGCCGTTCGGATATCGAGCGGCGTCACGACTAGCACGGGCTTTGACGGAGGAGACGCGGGAGCTGGCGGCCAAGGTGGCTGCGACGAACAGGAACAACCTGGGCAAGCTGAGGTCGCCGAACAGCACGACGAGAGTGACGACGAGACTCTGGACTTGAACGAGGACGCTGGCGAGGGGAACACGCAGGGACGGCCAGCATCAGCGGTCCCACGGGCGGCACCTCAACCACCACCGGCGCCACGAACACCGTTGCCAGCACCGGTCCGAGAGGTGATCCGGGAGTACAGGGGACCCAAGAAGATGAAGCTGCCGGTCTTCAAAGGCTTGGATGGCACCATGCCAATTTCAACGTGGCTTCGGGCGGTGCAGACCGAGACGCGACGACAGGAGAGGACGTTGGGCCTTCACTGGAGCAGTGACGAAGTGTACTTCGAGATGGCGTCACACTTGGAAGGGGGGGGGGGGGGCGCTGCGTTGGTACGGGAACATCATCGGCGGCGTCACGGAGGAGACGGATGAGAATCTGGCGCGGTTGCTGAGGGCCCGATACGGGGAACAGCGGTCGGACCCCGAAGTGATGGGAAGCTTGAACGACAGGAAGCAGATGCAAGGCGAGCCACTAGTCGAGTACGCGGCGGTGCTCCGCACGATCGTGGGCGATCGCAACATCGGCGAGGAATGGCTGATCGACGCCTTCCTGAACGGCATGGGCAATCAGGACTCGGCGACGCACGTGCGCGGCAGGGAGCCCGCAACGTTGGATGAGGCCGTGCGCTTTGCGATTCGGCAGGTGGGGAAGTTCGGAGAAGGCCATCGCGTGGGTCTTGAGGAGGCCATGGCGAAGCAGGACGCTCAGCGCACGGTCGACCCGCGCACGCCGTTGGGGGCGTCGGCGCCACTGGGAACGCGAGAGCAGAAGCGGTCGGCGGGAGTTGCAGGGTCGGCGAATAGAGGGGTGCTGGGCTTCGGGCAGCTGCCACCACAGAAGCCGCCCAGATACGATGCGGAAGGAAGACTGGTCAGCCCGATGGGGGCCGTCTTACCGCCGGGCTACACCAACTATGCAGTGCCGCCAGCACAGTCGGGGTACGCTGTACCGGCCGGCTATACGCTGGTGCCACTAGGCACTGGCTCCACGGCAGGAAGCTCACCGGGCAACCTTCCAGTAAGTGCGCACATACGTCATCAGGAGCTCAGTTTGGGTCAGGACGAAGGAATGGACGAGTCAACCAGGTGGGCGCTGGACAGAACCAGAACGCGCCGTTGGGCACCCGGGGCGGTGGAAGCCGCTACGGGCCTCAACCGCAGAAGACGAAGGAAGAGCGACTGGCCAACTACCGACGCTACGTGGGCAGCAGAGCACTGACAGGGCCACCCGAAAGTCAGACGCCAAGCTTCGCGTGCTTCTACTGTGGCTACGCGGGACACTTCGCACGAGAATGTGAGCTCAAACAGGAGGACTTGGTGGCGGAACGTGCCGGCCAGAACCCCAAGAAGGAGGCAGAGGATAAGGCTCCGGGAAACGGCCAACGGACGTAGGGGCCTTGACCCTTACGATCCGCACGACCCGAACGAGGAAGGACGAGACCAGAACGGGGAGGAGAAGGAGTGCGCGGTGCTGGGGCACTGCCGCCGGAGATAGAAGGAGAAGGTGAGCTGGCAGCGGCACTCGAAGAAGTCAAGGCGAGTGAAGCAGGGGAAGGTGACGGCGAGACTGGGGATGGCGCGACGAAGAAGGTGCTCGAGCCTGGGGATGGCGCGAGCGTCACAGCGGACAAGAAGTTGGACGTCGACGGCATGGACGGCCCGTTGCTAGTGGGGCAGACGGTCGACGGCCAAGACTCACAAGCGGACACGAACGGAGGCCGGAGGGGCCTCATGGAGTATAAAGGGTGTTTGCCGGCTGAGGACCGCGAAGGACCAAGGACGACGGACGGAGTGGTGTATGAGCCCGACTTCGAGATGCCGGAGCCCCGCTGCAAGTTCCGGGAAGCGTTGGTCCTGAGCATTGCCGCCCGAGATGCCGTGGACGAGGTGGAGAAGCGACGTGAGGTGCTGGTCGACGGCTTCGGCAAGCTGGCACTCGCTGAGGCTAGATGCCTGGAGTCGCTGGCAGCCGGCAACGTGGCCGGGGAGAACGACACCAGGGAAGGCGTGGCGCACCAGTTGGTGGCGGCCGCCACGGGGCTACGCGTGATCGCGGCGAACGACTGGGAGCTAGACGAGAATACCCCACTGCGAGTGTCACGAGCACGGCGGCGCTACCAACAGCGGGTTTGGAAGGGGCGTGCGAAGGCGCTGCGGCGCTATGAGCACGAGCGCCGGCAGCGCGACCAGGACACGGTGGTGAGAACGGAAGTGACGGGGCAGGACCGGCACTCCAGACGATTCGGCAGGGAAGCCGAACAGGAGACAACGGCCAGCACGTAGCAGCAGCCATGAGCGCGGGAAGCAGGCAGGCGACAAGGCGGCTCATCCGGGCGCACGACGGGGATGGTGCAGAACAACAACAGCAGGAGAAGCACTACGAGCTACAGTACGAGGTCCTGCTCCAAGAGCACCGCTTCGTCGGTGATGGCTGGACCTGCAGGGGTATGAGGCGTTGCTGAACGACAGCAAGCTCGCGGACGAGCTTGAGGGGGATGGCGAGTAGGCAGAGGCTGGATCACTGGGCCTGTGAACCTGGTGGACTTGACGAATGAGGACTAGCAAGACAAGTGGCTGGCGGGGACGACGAGGGACAGCGAAGGTGGACGATCGTGTAGCGGACGGCGGGCAAGACAGTGAGCGACGGGCGGCAGTGGAAGGAGAGCAGCTGCGCAACGAAGGGCACCGAAAGTGGGGCAACGTCAGCCGGCTGCAAGGCGATGGGCCCGCACGACGTGGGGACCGCCGGAGCGGCAACGTACGGTTGAGGGAGCAAGAGCTTAAAGATCCGAGGCGAAGGGGCGCTGTAGCTGCTGCGGCGGTTTGGTGGCGGCCGGGCAGCCGGGTTCACAGCTAGGGTGCAGAACAGATTTAGCCGAGACGCAGACAAGTGAAGAGCGCAGTGAGTAAATATACTGAGCTATACAACCTCGACACGGAAAGCTAGTGCACTACACGGTTAGCACGTCGGGTAGGCAGCCAGCCGTTCTGCTGGTGGCCCCCGCGAGCGACCACAGGGGTTCTCGTGCGCAGCTGGCTGAGTCCCGCTGCGACTGTCTCGCGACGACCACCGTCGGGGGTGGGGGCGTCCGGGAGCCCAGCACGGATTTGGGCTGTGGTTGCGTGAAGCTGGTCAGGGCCTCACCAATCGCAGCGGTGGTGACGACGGCGGCAACTACGCTGTCTTGCCAGCTTTCGACTGCGGCAAGATGATGTTCAGTTTAGCCTAGTAGAGCCAGTCAACGTTTGAGATAACACGCGGAATTGGGGATTCTATGAAGCATTGACCTCCGCGGAGGGGCCGTATAGTCACCCATCGATGCTTGTCGAACGAGACGGCGGACGTTTCGCTCCGACAAGTTGGGAGTGGGCCCCATCATTTTGCCTTGCTTTGAGCTGGCACCCTTGAGGGCGCATTGAGCGGCGTCTGTCGAGCGTATCATCTGGCGAGAAATTGATCGAATGCCAATGCCTGCTAGGCTCAGTTCTATCGGTGAACTCTGTGTGCACATTAACTCACTGGAAGAGTATCTGAGGCTACCACATATCAGCGCTTAGAAGCAAACACTCAGTGCAATGGTGAGCACGTTGGATTCGAGATTCTTACGATCAGATTTTGGTTAGACCATCACGAAGCACACCAACTTGTAGCGTCGCTGTTGAAAGCTTCATCACTCAGATCAGGTTTACTACGCCTTCTTATGGTGTTGTAGCTGAGAATGCACATCAGTGAAGTGTGCCATCTTCGGTTGGATTTCAGTTGCTACAGTTTGAGCAGTAAGGGTTGTTCGCTACAGTTAGCGACGACATCAGAAACATATACCTCGCCCGGCCAACACCAACTAGTAAGATGCTCATGAATGCCCTGTACATGTACATCTCCGTGAGCGCTAAATCGCCAACAAACGAGCAGAGAACATCTGGCGGCTGGCGTCTACGACCACTTGCGTAAATTCTGGCGATGTAAAGTCGGTTCCTATAGCCTGTAACTTCTCATTGAACTACTGCTCCAGGTCCAATCCCGTAGCAGCTCATCAGCTACTACGAGAACAGCAACACTCGTGCGGCTTAATTTCCAGAGGATATCAAATCAAACGGAGCAGCGAACTTGCGGCAGTACGCTCGGGAGCCAAAATGGGGATACTTTGGCGAGAACTGATAAGCGAAACGATTTTGATTTGGGCTAAACGAGGCTGCGATAGGAGAAAAAAAGTGCTAGCTAACATACAATAAGAAGCCCAGCGATGTTCAGGTCAGTAAGTACATGTACATGTAGGTCAACAAATGCGATTCTTGATTTCTCGGTTTGGATTCTGACAAACTGTAGTCATTTATGAAAGCCGTATGACCACTCATGCTACAAGAAATCACTTACTTGCTGGCAAAGAACGAAGTTTTCGCCCTCAGCCGTCGACCGTAGCACGCTCAAACGGAGGGCCTTTAATTTTTCGCTCTCTATAGGTGGACGAGTCGTGATGCGGCTTGAGCTGCAACGAAGTCGATATTGGCCCACAGACGTTGTTTGGTCAGGCAAAGACAGTCGCAATTTTCGTTTTCCGGTGCATGGTTGGTCAGACGAACAGGAGCACTTGTCAATTCAATACAAAGAACTTCTTGATTTCCTCACAGCGATGAATGCCCGCGATTCCGCCGGCGACACGACTCGATGTGCATACTGTACACACTTCCCTCTCACGACGAGATTCATTTGCGAGTTCTGCAGCACGGAGCAGGTAAGTGACGACAAATTCAAATCCGATGCAAAAACAAAACGTCAGCTTGCTTTCTTGATCCTGTTGCGGCCTTCGGGGCGTCAGCTGTGGTCCGGCGCCTTGATTAGTTTTCCTACTCTGGAGCCAAGTTTATTCCGCTTTGATGTCGCTCAAGGCAGGAAGGGCAAGGCTCGCGAACCCAACCTAATTTTCAAGCCTTCCTAACTAGCCCTGTTTTGGTATTTCGTATTTAGCCAACTCGTTACAGTACTCATTTGGGGCACTCTCCCCAGGTTGATCACGCTGATTATGGTCACAGACACTTCAACGTGTTTATGTCTCTTACTGTTACCGCAAGTATATTTGGCCGCCAAGCAGCACCGCGCATATACAGCGGTCCCACGCCAATCTCTGAGGTAGGATTTAGGTAGGAACGACTTGTTGCAAGTTGCCCCCACCTCCTTGACATCGTCAGACCATGACCATTCTGAAATTCCCTGCCTCGGCCGCACGAAGACGCAGCAGACAAGAAGGGGCGCCACGGACACGTCCTCATCCTCGGCCTCACAAGCGCCAGAGATCGGCTACGAGTCGGGCAAGTCTCTCATGGCCCGAGGGCCTCAAGCATTCTACGACCTCCTGGCCGCCAAGATCCACGACGCCATGGGCCGCCCACTGCCCGAGATGGTGGTGCGCTACAGCAACCTGTCGCTGTCCGCCGACATCGTGGTGGCTGACGACCACGCCACCAAGTACGAGCTACCAACCATCAAGAACGAGCTGAAGAAGACGCTCATGGGCCCCAAGAAGCACACGGTGCGCAAGGAGATCCTCAAGAATGTCAGCGGCCGCTTCACGCCTGGCGCGATCACGCTGATGCTGGACCAGCCAGGCTCGGGCAAGTCGGCGCTGATGAAGATCCTGAGCGGCCGGTGCCCCATGATCAAGAACATCACGTTGGAAGGCGACGTCACGTTCAACGGCGTAGCGCGCGAGCAGATCGGGAACCGCATGCCGCAGTTCGTGTCGTACGTGATCCAGCGCGACAAGCACTTCCCCACCATCCCCGTCAAGGAGGTTCTCGAGTTCGCCGACAAGTTTGGCGGCGGGGACTTGATCAAGCAGGGCAAAGGGATGCTGGACATGGGCTCGCAGCACAACGACCCGGAGGCGCTGGAAGCGGTCAAGGCCATCTTCGCGCACTACCCGGGTTCTTACTGGACAACTTGGCTGCCTCTACGCTTAGGGAACCCCCAGCACCTGTAAATCGGCAACTCGGCGTAAGGAACTGTGACGTATGAAGCATCCCACTGCGATACACACCTCGGGGTGTGAACAGAAGCTGACGTATACATGCTGTCACCCCGACAACCACGGCTCGCGAAACTTGGGTTCCGAGATTCCAGAAGCGCACCGTCACTGTGTCCGTGACTCGAAATCCAGTTCTGCTTGTCGGGTATTCGTGACAAATTATCAAGAGCAATTTGCTCACTTTTTGGTGTTCTTGTATGCCTTGGAACCCAGTATGCTTGATTGCGAAGCCAGCCGATTGATAGCGAACAACGCGAATTTAAAACGTCTTGCCACGAAGATTCGGCGACAGATCACGTGTTGTGAATTATGTTCTAAAACCCAAACTAACGAACCACGACATTCATATTTTCGAGTGCGTTTTCTGCATGAGTGCACACGTTTGTATTTCTTGCCCCCCCCCAACTAGTTTTGGACAACATAGCGCATGCTGCAGCAACGAATAAGTTGTGCTATGTGCGGCTAATCGTGGACGAATTGTAGCTAACAATTTCTGATCTGCTGGTAGACTCCTCTTATAATCTCGTTTGACAAAGCGCACAACTTGAAGCCGTCGTCCGGTTTCGGCTTCTTGCAGTTCTTGCACGCCCCGCTTTCCTCCGACCAGTCGCGCCCGAACTGGCGCTCCCTTGTGCAAGCCAGGCACCTCTTGCCCTCGTCCTTCTCCGTCAGCAGGGCGTTGGATTGGGTGTACATGGCCGCGTCCACCCTCGCCTCGTAGCGGGAGTGCTGATATTCGGTCGCCTGCAGCTTTCGCTCGCGTAGCTTTGCAGCTTTTGCAGTTTGCGCCGCTGGGCTTGACTTCTTGCGCGCCAGTTCCTCCTGCTTCTACTGCGTGAGGCCCTCACTGGCGACCGCTGCGGCGAGGCGCTGCTCTTCTGTCAGCGATGCAAGATTTGCTTTAAGCCACGCGCGGTCAATCGGCCTGGTCAGCGCAATCTCACTTCGAACTCTTTCCTACATTTATCAACTGCAGAAGTCGTTAGAAAATATAAACCTTACAGATAAATAGCCGAAGCAAACTAACCACTTCTGGCATCAAAACGATAAGTGACGAACTCGAAATAGTGCTCGAGCCCAGTCTACGAGGGGTTTCGCCGACCCGAGAGAGGCCATGGCGTCGTCCACGATCACCATCTGCAAACACACAGCGTCAGCAATTGTTTTAGAAAGGTTGACTTGTGGTCTACCTGTACCTTCTGGTGTTGTGTAGTACGCTTCCGCTTGAGTACGAGCAGCTCTACACCAGCGTCGTGAAGCTGGAAGAGAAGTGGCAACTCGAAGGGCCCGAAGCACATGTGCCAATCAAGAAGCATTCGAACTTTGCACGTCTTGGCAAGCTCGAGCAGCACGCCGATGACTTCGAGTTCCATCACCACCAACCACGCGGCCCAGAGCTCTTTCTGCACAGTGCTTGTGTGCTTCTTATAAATGTCCTTGAAGGCGGGACTTCCGCGTGAGAAGACGATCTCTCGAAGCGGCTGCATCCTCACCTTCTTGACGACTCCCTGGAATATAGACCAATCGATACTCAAGGGCTTCGCTTGTGCGCGAAGGGAGAGATGTGGCTTGACTGCCAACAGATTTTGGATGAGTCGGTTGACATGGGCGGGTTCATGGTTCCGCAGGCACGGAGCTCCCCACTGGTTCCATAGCTCGCCCTTCAAATATTTAGTCGATGATGCGACCGTCGCGGACAGGCCTGCAGTGGAGCCCGATGTCTTCGAAGTCGATGGCAGCCCCCGACCTGATGGACGGCAGGAGCTTCCCGATTATCTTCTTCCTTTCTCCTGGGGTTGTCCGCTTCAGCAGCAGCTTCGCGGACACCGGTTTCTGCTTGGACGCGTTCTTACTGGACAACTTGGCTGCCTCTACGCTTAGGGAACCCCCAGCACCTGTAAATCGGCAACTCGGCGTAAGGA
>JAABLL010000622.1:2705-13065 GCA_012295475.1 Phytophthora gonapodyides | reverse complement strand
GAACATTGGTAGTTGCTGGCTTCGTTGGCGTGGCCTTGGGCGTTGTTGGCTTCGTTGGTGTGGGCTTTGGTGTCGCCTTAGAAGTCTTCGCTGGGGTTGCAGTCTTCTGGGTAAGTTTCACTGGGGTATTGGCTTCATTGGTTCCTCTCAGACGCCGAACGTAGTCTGCTGTCTCATCTTCCGGTGACAACTCGATCTGCTCAGGTTCGTCACCGTCGTGACCGGAGAAGAGCTCACTCTCGTCCTCACTCTCGTCATGCCCGAGTGCCAGGGCACTGTCGTCGTCCGACTCATCAACTTCCGCATCAGCGCTGAAATCTTCGGTTGGGTCTCCGAGTGCAAGATCAACTGCACTATCATCGTCACTCTCGTCTTCGGGGACAAACTCACTTTCGTCGTCACTCTCGTCGGAGCCGCGCAGTAGCTTCGGAACACCGTCATCACTTCCCGATCCCGAGTAGCTGACGTCCAAGACCTGAGCCGAGGTCGTGGTAGACGTTGATGCCAAGAGGGCTGCCACGCAGACGGCACTGGCGAGGAGGTGGTGAACGAGCTTCATGGTGCTCAAAGGCACGCTGGTCGAATGGCTTGCTTGGTTGCTGGTTGCTTGGAACTTAGCGCTTTCAAATGTGACTGGTTGGAACGTCGAAGACCGTTGGAACAGTCAATAGCGTCACGAGAGTACAGGAGGAATCCGTGCCGATCTTCTCAATCAGGCCGTCGTCCTCGTTTTCTTGTCTGGCTGATCGTTTAATACTTGCACCGAAACTCTATCCACGATAGTCATTCTTCAAGCGGATAAGGTGACGAGGTGGGTCGTTCATCCAGTCGGGCATGCGGTATAGCCCTCGCTCACAGTGCTAACGCTAATTGCCACAAGCCTTCTGCATGTATACATGTAGTAGCAGTATTAAGGCAATATCATGATAGAAGCTTAAAACCACATTGAAAAGTTTTCACGGGAAGCCTTTATTTTCTCTTCTTTTCCCTTAAGCTGGCGATCGATCGCTGATCATATCCCCGCTTTGAGGGAAATGTTGCTTCTCGTGTCATGCTGGAAGAACGCAGTACGAAGGGTTATAGTCGTGGTCAATAGCGTCGCACGTGTAGCCACACTTGCCAAACAACGCCAGCTCCGCTTTCGACGTGCACGAGCCCTCCCAGTCAAGTGTCTTCCAGAACCGCTCGTGCAGAACTTCGTCAACCTCCTTTTCGGGCTGTTCCTCGTGGTATTATGCGACGTCATGTGAGCCGGAGCACCCGACTTTCTTCTTGCAGAAGTATTATAATAGCTGCAGCATGGACAGCGGTGCACTCACGTCTACCTTCGTGGGCTACTTCTTTTGCGCCAAAAAAGAAACGTCAAACCGCTACCAACTCTTGTGTTGTTACAACCGAAGAAGTTTCTTCAGCGCTCGGTGAACGCGTTTCATCATCTCACCATCCGTGAAGCAGCAGTCGAATCCAAAATCTAGTTTCCAGTCTGTCTGCCAGGAAGTTGAGAATTGTTTTTTTTTTTTTTCATTCAGATTTCTCCATTTGTCAGCCATGACGGGCGCTGGCACATCACCGCTCCAGTAGTTGGCGCGACGATGCCTTCTTTCAAATACGCGGTAACGGGGCCTTCCTTCGTCACGTACTTTTGCCGAATATGCTGCCTGTTCGAAGAAGCCCCGGCAATTTCTCCAACAGTTGGAACTGGTAGTACCTTCCTCCAGGTCAAGAATGGCAACCTTCGCTAGCATCAAGTGGATGCAGTTCAAGAACGATTTGCCACTGCGGAAGCCCGTGCTTCCATCGCCACATAGACTCGTCTCGATAGCGTCCTGGACGTACATTAATGACTTGTAGTACGCCGTGGCAGAGAACATCTAATTTCAAGCTGACCAGAGTACAAGTCCAACAAGAAGTTGCTGTGACTAAGATCCTCTGGGACTTGGCGAGAAACGCGTCCATCACTCCACTCTTGTCGTTTGAGTGCACGTCCTTCACCGAGATGTACAGCCTGCCTTTAAAAAGTGCTGGTTCTCCCTTCCTGAGTGCGGTGCCCTTCTCGACCCTTTCGAGCAGCTCATCAATGTCCTTGTCGAGCCTCATTTCTGCGCTGAAAACGGAGGTCGAGGCATTCAGGACGGACAAAAAGACATTATCCTGCTCGGTTCGCTCAATCGACCCCAGTCCGTCGAAATACACCACAATGAGCAAGATTTTTTCCCGGTAAGACTCGCATCGACATCCAGGCTCCGTCGTTGCAGCGAGCTCCACCGAAAGCGAGCGAAGATCCCGTCAAGTGGTTCAAAAAGTAGCTCTTACCCGTCGACTGTTTCCCCATCACTGATCACAACGCAGCGTCCTTGCCAGGACTCGAGCAACGCCGATAGGAGCCCAAATCGAGTGGAACGTTCAATGTACAGCTCGAATGATCGGAAAATCTGGACATTAACGTTGTCCAGTGGCAGTCGTGGCTTCGATATGAAATACAAAGTTCGCGGTAGATCCACTCAGGGGGTTGTTCAGTTTGCTCATCAAGGCTTGAAAAAAGGTACGGCAGATATGCTCGGCCAGTCGTTCGAGTTGCTGAATGTCAGTCGGTGACATCACACAGACCACGTCGGGACTCCAGCAGGTCAAGAACCGCAGCATGTGCGTCGCAGTGTCCTGCAGTCGAGACTTCTGTCTCGAAGCCGCCTGAACACACCAAGTTGTGCTCCCCAGCGTCGGTCTTCTGAGCAACGTCGTAGATTCCTTGATCTCCCCCCTCTTTAGTCTACTTTCCATCTCTTCCGACCAACATTTCATCCTCTCCAGTTCGATATTAACGCCGTCTTGCTCCAACGACTTCACCATCGTTTGAAAGGACCTGATCATCGTCGTTGAAACAGTGAGCAATAGCAACATGGTAATGGATACTAGTTCTGGTTATGAATACCGCGCTTTCCGGTCTTGGTCTCGTCAATGAGATCCTCGCTTCACTCGTCCAGCCTTGCCAGCACATCTACAAGGTTTTCATCGCTCGCAACGCCGCCCAAGCTCTCGCAGAGAACCACGAGCGCAGTAAATAGCTTGTTGCCCACCTCCATCTCCACTTTGTGCGCCATGGAATAGCTGAACGCGTTCACCGAAGAGATGAAAATCGTCGCGGACGGCGCGAGGTGAGGCAGCGCTTTGAACACGTGTAAACTCTCGACGGACAGCACGTTGTGTGGCGTCGAGTGCATACTCTCAAGACGCCACGATCGGGTCAAATCATCGGGTACCGTCAGCGCTGAGTGGGTCTTCCGATACGACAACAACCCACGTCGACTCTCCGTATCCGTGTTCACCGTCAAAGCGTGTTGCTTCTCGAACGGGTACTGCAGCACCTCCGCGACGCCGACGTCCGCCGTGATGGAGTGAGCGACGCGTACATTCTTCAGGAACGACGCGTCCATCTGCGCATTGAGCTTTTGATCAGCGGTGATAGTGGGCAAGGCCATCGTCATCGTGTTCTTCAGGTTGGCCTCGATCTCGCGGCTGGCACGACCTGCCAAGTCCCAGAAGCGGGTGGTCAGCATATCGACGCCTTCCGACGTGAGCCAGTCGAGGTCCGTCGTGGCAGTGTACATGCCCACTTGATCCTCCTCTGCGGGGTGCTGCACGTACTTTCTCATGTTGCAGTCCACGTCCAAGGAGATGCGGAACGGGTTGAAGCGGCCACGCTGCTGCTTGTCGCTTCGAACTCGGTAGAACGCGAGTAGAGCGACGACGACCAAGACCCCGTTGAGCGTAACGCCCTCTTTCCTGCATCTGGTGAACGCATCGCGCATACACTTGGCTTCTCCGTCGGCGAATAACGCCTTGGTACTGTTGGTTGGAGGAGGCACTGCATAGTCCTTTTGGTCCTTCCGTGCAGGCAGCAACGGCGTCAACTTGTGGGCATCGCTGCGGAACTTCAACCGTCCGAAGATGGCGCTGCTGCCTTTGAGCAGCGGCTTGGCCCACGCGATCTTGCTCAACCACATGCGGTAGAGCGACGGCCGTAGTGGGAACTCCTGGACCGGAGCCACTATCGACTCGTTGGTGCCGCGTCGAGCAAGAGATGCCACTTGTTCGAGGATACAGTTGAGCACCACGACGCCTGAGAACCCGTCGGACATGTACTGGTCCGAGAAGAGCATGAGGCGAGCCGAATCCTTGCGTTTAGCCACCCAAACCGACAGGTAGAACGGTAGTTGGTAGTGGCGATCGAAGCCAGTTCCACACTCCTTCTCCACGAATGACTGCCAACTTGTTGGCGTTCCGTCTCCGTAGTCTGCAGGAGTCAACATCCGAATTTTCAACAAGTTGGAGATGTTGTCTGGGCTTACATTGGCCTGGATCTCCGCCGTGAAGAGCTGATCTTTGAGTTGAAGCGCTCGCATGCGAGGGTGGAGGTTGAACGCGTGGAGAACAGCTTGAGGCAGGTACTGGAGTAGCGTTGTCGTGTCACCGTGGACGAGCATGGAGTGCGCGATCTTGGTAGAAACCCCGCTCGTGGCGGAGACCATGCGTTCTACTCCTCGAAGGGACACGCAACTTCCTGCGGCGTTGGTGCTCATGAATCGAGTGCGAAGTGCTCGGCTGCGGTCGGATTTGAGAATGAACGAGCATTTACGGCGGACTTGTGGTCGTCCAGGGAGAGAATGCGGCCCGTGATGGCTGGGACTGCCCACCTCCGATGACCAGTTCATGGAATGGAAGGCTTGGAACTTTCGGCAAGAGACTTGAACTCCGACTCTACCGTGAACAACATGATATCGTCGCTATGCATCGCACCGTCGAGAGCTCTTCAGCTCCTGATGATGCAGTCAGTGGGCGGTTGCATGGCCTTTTTGGGCAGTGGTGGGCAAGAGGAACTTGAGGTTTTCTTCCTATTCATAGGAAGTGTTGACAGACTTTGTCTGGTTGTGCTCCTTTCACTCTTGGAACCTCAAGGCTGCAGACGAATGAGCTGGGTGGTGACCGACGATACGCCCACCGCGACGGTGTTGTGGATGGCTGCTGAGCAGATTGGCAAAGCGCAGAACCACGACCAGATCCAGAAGATCTGCGACTATCTCGTCAAGTAGGACACCAAGTCTTTGTTGTGTCTGGAACTCTTGCACATTAGGAACTAAGCTCAATGGTACCTGTTGGTGGTGCAGCAAACATTGGTTTCAAACTGCTGGCGACTTGAGAAGTGCTCGACGGGAGACGACAGAGTGGCAAGCGTACGTTAATGAGATTGGTAGTGCAAGGAAGAGCATCGACTCCTGAATGCTGTTGACTTTTTTCCACACAGATTGGAGGTGCCTGGGCGTCTGAAGCTTGCCATTCAGCAGGTCCTGGATCAAGCCACAACCTACGGATACGAAGACTACTACGCGGCGGTGCGGCCTTCACTGACACCAGGAAGTGAAGCAACAACTGACCAGCAATGGGCACAAGCTGCGACCGAATACACCACTGAGACCACGGCGGACTATTACTCAGGAGGCTACGCATACACGAATGGTGAGGCGACAACGTCTGCCTGTTACGACTACGACCAGACGGGTTATACGGCAGCGAACGAGCCTCCGCCCTCATACGACGAGAGCTCCGGTTACCATAGCTACTACAGCAGTAGCAGTGACTCGAGTTATCAAGAAAGTGGGGCTGCCACGACATTGTTGAGTCTGCAGGGTAGCAGTGAGCATCCTGTCGAAAGTGACGTGGTGGAAGCTCACGCAGTCGACGCCGAGGTCGCGGAAGAGTGCGTTGAAGGGGAAATGGCAACTTACCCAGCCGCTGTTGAGCTTGGCGCGCCATCGCAACGAGAAGCGACCGACACAAGCGGAACCTGGAGCTGCAGCCAGTGCACGTTCCTCAACCAGATGACCTCGTCCTTCTGCGAAATGTGCATCGGCCACATCTCGCTATCTCCCGACGTGAAAACCACGGCTGGCACAAGTGTTTCCGCTTCGTTGCTGATTCCAGCCAAGCACGTGGTCGAAGTAGTGGCCGACGCGCCTGCAACAGAGCCCTTGGCCACTTCGTTCACCTCTCAGCCCATTCAGCCGAGCGTGACGTGCATGCTGCCTCCAGTTGGCTCGCTTTACTCGCCTTCAGCACCAGATTTCGACGACCAACCGTCCCCACCGCCACCTCCGTACTCAGGAACCAACAGCTACAGCAACGTGAACTTCCTCGCACTTGCCTTCAATGGTAGCAGCGCCTCCAAAACGCAAGCAACCGAGCCGCAACCGACAGCAAAAACCAGCCAGATGCGCCGTGAAGAGGCCACCATCGAGTACACGTTTTAGCATAACGATAAGGTTTCTGCAACTTAACCGTGCTTAACCCCTTGCAAGTCTGTCCGTCGTCTACTTGGCGTACGGACAGTCGACGCCGTTCATCTCGACGTACACGGACTTGAGCTGCGTCCACGAGTCGATACCGGCCAGGCCGTTCTCGCGACCCACGCCGGACTTCTTGTAGCCGCCCCACGGGGTCTCCACGGGCGCGAGGTTGTAGTTGTTGATCCACGTGGTGCCGGCCTGCAGCTCGTCGATCATCCGGTGCGCGCGTGTGATGTCCTTGGTGAAGACGCCAGCCGAGAGACCGAAGATGGTGTCGTTGGCGCGCGCCAGCACCTCCTCCTCCGTGTCGAAGGGCAAGATACACATGACCATCCCGAAGATCTCCTCCTGCACGATGGCCATCTCGTCCTTGCAGTCCACGAAGATGGCCGGCGTGAGGAAGAAGCCGTGCTTGGTCTTCTCGGACGGCATGATGCGCTCGCCGCCGCCCTTGAGCAGCGTGGCGCCCTCGCTCACGCCCTTCTCGATGTAGCTCTGCACCAGCTTCATGTGCTTCTCGTGGATCATGGGGCCGATGTCCGTCGAGGGGTCCAGCGGGTCGCCGATGCGCAGCTTCAGGGTGCGCTCGTGCACGCGCTGCACAAACTTGTCGAAGACCTTGCGCTGCACGAACACGCGCGTGCCGTTGGAGCACACCTGGCCGGACGAGTACCAGTTGCCCATCATGGCGCCCGACACGGCGTCCTCAATGTCGGCGTCCTCGAAGACAATCAAGGGCGACTTTCCTCCTAGCTCCATCGTCACCTTCTTCAGGTCTTTAGCTGCGCCAGCGTACACGTTCCTTCCAGTCCCTATGGAGCCCGTGAACGACACTTTGGCGATGTCACTGTGCTCCACCAGCGCCTGTCCCGTCTCTCCAGCTCCCAGCACCACGTTGAACACTCCTTCTGGCACGCCAGCCTCCAGATAGGCCTCTGCCAGCTTGAGCGCCGTGAGTGGCGTCTCCTCCGACGGCTTAAACACCATTGAATTGCCGAACGCCAAAGCTGGCGCTGACTTCCAGGCCGCACTCTGCAGCGGGTAGTTCCAGGCCCCAATACCGGCCGTCACACCTAGTGGCTCTCTCTTGGTGTAAGCCCAGCTGCCTCCAGTGAGCTCCAGGTGCTGGCCGCCTACCGAAGGGGCCACACCGCCATAGTAGTTGAGACAGTCGGTGGCACTAAGCACGTCCGTCACGGTCGTCTCGGCGATGGGTCGGCCCGTGTCCAGCGTCTCCAGATGCGCGATCTCGTCCGTCTTATTGGTCAGAATGTCCGCTGCCTTGCGTAGAATGGCGCCGCGTTCGGCCGGACTGAGCTTCTTCCAGTGACGCTGGGCGGACTTTGCAGCTCCTACAGCTTCGTTCACTTGCTCGCGGTCGGCTGACTGGAAGGAGGTCTCGGGGTGGCGAGTGGTGGCGTTCAGCAACGTGAAGTGCTGGCTGGCGGCCTTGGGCGACACGTACTTGCCGTTGATGAAGGACTTGACCACGCGCGCAGCCATTGCAGGATACTGTTTGACTTTGGACGCGAGCTTTTTGAATAATGTGAGGTGATTAGTGGTCGCGCAGCGAAACCTAAGATATTGCATAGTAAATGATGTAGGATAGGAAAATGAGCCATTTGGAATTTGTGTTCGGTGATGTTCGTACTAAGTACGATGAGAACGTCACGCAAACAAACGGAAATGCTGTCGTTCCGAGGGGCCCGGCGTGCGGTGCAGCGCTCGTATGCTTCGCCACGTCAATGGGGACGAGCTTCGGAGTCTTCGATCAAGTGCAACAGCGTCTTGCGTACCCCTGGATGGTTCTTGCAGCTCTCACCGCTCGCTACTCGCTCCGCTATCGAAGTTTTTCCGGCGTCGACTCGCGGATTCAGCTCTTTATTGGGAAACGGAGCTGCCCCGCGCCGGTCGACGCCCGCTGCTGCATCTGAGCCCGTGATTGCTTTACCGCCAAAGTATGAGCTGCAGCCGGAAGACGTGCACTGCTTCGTAGGGCTCAACGGCAGCGGAAAGTCCCGGTTCCTGACCAAGTTGCAGGCTCACGTCAAGGCTCAACAGGAGAGAGGAGAACTGCCGGCGTCCTGTCACCTGGCGAGTCTTAGCCTCGATGCGCATAGGGCGTTTGTGGCGGAGAACGGCCACCGAGTGGTAGCCGACGTACTGGGTGGCATTGGCTCGCCCACGGCGCGGGATCTGATTGTGAGGCTCGGACTGTTCCCAGTGTGGGAGCAGCGCGTGCGCCACTTGTCGACGGGCGAGATGAGGAAGCTACTGCTGGCGGTGGCGCTATTGGAGACGCCAAGAGCGTCGGTGTTGATCCTAGACCAACCGTTCGACGGCTTGGATGTGAAGGCGAGGAGGCAGCTGCAGTGGATGTTGGGCCAGCTGACCAGAGGCTTCACGCGGTTGCTGGTGGAGACAACAGGCGCCAAGCACGAAGCGTTCGCGTACAAGACGCAGGTGCTTTTGGTGGCAAACAGGCTGGAACAAGTTTTCCCGGAAATCTTCTCGCACACGGTGCTTTTGAAGAAGGAGGAGGAGGAGGCTTTGGAGGTGGTGGAGTGGTCCGAAGATAAAGAGGACGATGCACGCAACAAGGCCATGATGAAGCGTCTGGAGGAGTTCTACGATGAAGAGCATGAGAAGCGGGCAACGATGAAGGAGTGCGAGCTCGTGTCAATGGTGAAGGAGTTGTTTGAATGCCGAGATGAAGCGGAGGTTGACAGCACGCCTGCTGTTCAATTGAGTGGCGTTTCGATCTCGTACGACCACAAGCGGGTTTTGCTGGAAGATGTGGACTTCGCTCGGCAAACGCATGAGCACTGGGCTTTGCTGGGACCCAATGGGTCTGGCAAAAGCTCGCTTATGCGCGTGCTGATGCAGACGCCAGGACATGGTCTTTCGGAAGGTGCGGCGGTGGTCATTGGGGAGCAAGTCCAAGTCGGCTCCACTTCTATTGAAGAAGGGGAAGCTTTGGCCTCAAAGTCGAGAAAGGAGGCCATCTCAACGGATCAGCACATCCAGCTGCTTCACAGAAGTCTGCAGGGTGAGGCAGCAGAGACTCAAACTGCGTTCAGCCTCATCGAGCACAATGCTGCCAGTTTGGAAGCAGCTCAACTGGCTATGCGGCTCCTGGCGTTGCCTGACGCTGTGAAGGAGCGAAGTCTGTCCCAGCTTTCGCAGGGCGAGCAGAAGCTCGTGCTGATTGCACGGGCGCTGGCGGCACGTCCGAGGCTGTTGATTCTGGACGAGATCACCCACGGCCTTGACCCGTTCAACCGTGCCCACGTGCTGCGCGTGATCGAAGCCATCGGACAGCATGCAGCGCAGCAGACGCACATGGTGCTGATCACGCACCACGAGGAGGAAATCTCTCCGTGCTTCTCCAGCATATTTGAGATCAAAGACAAGCAGCTCGTGGAGCGCCCTCGTCGGCACCAAACACAGGAGCAGACCGCGTAGATGATGGACGCGTTTAGCTTAAGTCGAAATCCACGATAGAGATGCTGCAGAGTACACGAAGGACGCATTGGTGTGGATTCGCCATTCGCTGGTCGGGCCCGATGCTCAACGGAGAGAAAGCCAAGCAACAAGCGCACACTCAAGTGCTCACAGGTGCCGTAAAGGACCGAGTCAACGCTGGTAATCAGAGCCTTTCAAAACGTGGGTTTGCGTTTAGCCCAACGGCGTTGTTTCTAGGAAAAGTCCTCGTGGTGGCCCAACTGCCGATGATGTTTGGGGCCGTCGTCATATTCTAAAACCTTCGGGAGGTGGCAAGTGGATCCGTCTGCAAGTCTTTTACGATGCCTTGCAACCTTGGAGCGACTAGGAAGCCCGTGAGCTCGAGCTGTTTCCGTCTCTTGAGCTTGATGCCAGAGGTTCAGGATGATGTGGAAAGAGTGAAGCCCGCGCTGGAGGAGCTGGAGGTCGTGCGGCTTTGCTGCTCCCTTGGGATGCTACCGTCGCTGAACCCCAAGGACTTGGAGATGAAGACTACGGAGACCCGGGAGTTTGACAAA
>JAABLL010000621.1:0-13071 GCA_012295475.1 Phytophthora gonapodyides | reverse complement strand
ACGTCCGCTCCTCTCTCCAGCAGCCACTGCACGGCGTCCAACGCTCCGTACGTGGCCAGCACGTGCACCGGCGTCTGGAGCGCTGCGTTGAAGCGGTCGACGTCGCATCCATGGGCGACCAACATGTCGGCGGCGCGAAAGTGCCGACGGATCAACGCCATCGCCAGCGGCGACGCTCCGCAGTCGTCGCACGCGTCCAACGAGGCTCCGCTTTCTAGTACGAACTCCAACAGCTCCAGGTTGTCGCTTAGTACGGCCAGGTGCGTCACGGTGCGTTGGTGTTCGTCACGGAATTCAACGACTTGGGCGGCGGACGGCATCCCACCGCCGGAATCGTCTTGAGCGGCGCGGACGAGTCGAGTCCAGAGCGACTTGGCGCTCGTCGGTGCCTTGGCCGTGGGCGACGCCCCCATAAAGTCGGCAAACGAATCCATGTTCAGAGTTACAGCTAGCGGAGACTTTGGGCAATGACCTCCTCGGGAGATCGCCCATGGTATTCACTCACGACAAGTTGATTGCGAGCGACTCTATGCGTTGGACAAGTGCGTGTCTCTGGATTTCGAGCCGACCGGATGTGCAGGTTTACCACCACTGCAACGGGCGACTTGCTTCTGTTCGTTTGGCATTGGGCCAAGCCGTGATCACCTCTGCCCTGGCTCACGGCGTCGCTAGCAGCTCCTGGCCATCGGCGCCGGTGCCTCGAGCGCTTCGTCGCGCTCGCTGTGCTTGGAATCGGCCAGGGACGCCGACGTTTTAGTGATGAGGCCCGCGAACAGATCCTCAGTCGGCTCGGCAGCTGCTTGATCCGGCGTGGCGTCCTCCTCCTCGTCGACAGCGTCTTCCACCTCAGAACGTGCTGTCTTGTGACGTTGAGGCTGCGCGTCGGCATCGCTGCTTACTCCGCTCGCCTGCGAGCTGTCACTGCTGGGGTGTTCGATCTCGGGCATCCGCGGTGTCAGTCGGTAGCCTGTGGTCGTCGTGGTGGAGGCCGCCGCCTCCTGCTCGCTCTCCTTGCCCCACTTCTCGCCGACCTGCCGCATGCTCTTCCTCCCTGCCGCGTGGTGTTGACTCCAGCGTGAGACGGAGCCCGACTCGCTGCTGCCTGTGGACGAGTGACTTGCGCCAAGCGCAGCGGAACCGCTTTCGTCCGTCCGGTCGACAATGTGCTGGCCGTTGCTGCAGAGGTCCTGCAGGTCGGCCAGCTTGATCGGCGCCTTCTTGAGCTCCGCTGTGAGCTTGAGCTCGACGGCAGCGACAAGCTTATCCACCACGGCCACGGAGCAAGCATCCACGTCGCGCATCCAGAGGTTGGCCGCCACCTCCTCGCAGAAGAGCTCCTCGAACGTGAGGAAGGCGAGCGCGAACACCTGGAAGAAGCCGTCGTCGCGCTCGAAGAGCTGCCAGAAGAGCGCGTCCGTAACGGGGAACGGACCGGGGTTGCCGCTCGCGTCCATCAGGTGCATCGTCAGGCTGAGTGAGCGCACGATGGCCACCGCTGCCTTGGCGAACGGGTAGCCTCCTCGGCCGCGCCGCATCATGGCCGTCTCGGCCGGGTACGTCTCGACGAAGAACACGAGGCACTGCAGCCCCAGCTCGCCCATGGGGTCCAGGTCGGCCGCCGGATTGGGGCCCGAGAAGCCCGCCTCCTTCCACAGCTCGCTCACCAGCACGAAGGCCGGCATCTGGTGCTTGCGGCGGAAGCTCGCTGTCCAGTACCGCTGCAGCAACTGCAGATGCTGCTCGACGATGGCAATACAATGGTTAGTGGAGCTCTTCATCTTGTCAAACGTGGCGGGACACACTCTACCTCTGGAGACGCCACCAGGCGACGGAACAGCGCACGCTGCATCTTGAGGAGCGCGAGCATCTCCGTGTCGTTGGGACGCCGTCCGCGCTCCGCTTGGCTAAGTTCTCGGCCGCTAGCGTTCCCCATTGAAGTGTTTTATCGCTCCACGAAGCTGGAATGGAAGTGGCGGGCAAGATCCACCATTTGATTGGCATGACGCCCCTTCAACGCGATCCTTCCGGCGAGTTCGATTTGATTTGGCCACGATGTCGGGTTTACTCGGTTCGCTCTGTCCTTCATGCTGGAGGATTCCACTGCACAACGACGTACACACGAATGAAGCGACCAAGATGGATATGAGCATGACCCTCGTGCGACGTCGTCGTACGTGCACTTCACCGTCAACGCGATGCGGAGCGTCTGAAGTGCAAACAACAGAATCAACTTGCATCGGCTGGCTACCTCGATGTAAGTTCGATGGCATGGATGCACTCTTTCAAAAAGTTTTTTAAGGTGCTAGATCAGCATGGATTTCGCTATTACTGCGGACTTGACGACACGAGCAAGCGTTTGCGTCTACGTAGTGTCGGACGATTTCGCTGGGATGAACCACCGATTGGGGCTTGCATTTTCAGCGCAACATTGCCTCCAGAGAGAGAAGCGCAGCTTTCGTGGTTGCTCCAGCTAGACAAATAGAAGAACACTCTCTTTCGTTCGTGCAGTGTGCTGAAGTATTAATACGGCTCCATCCTCATCAAATCTTGCTGTCGTCTGTGCAGTCCTCGCAGTCCGAACAGCGTCCTGTAAAACGTCCTAAATATCCAATATTCCACAAACGTTGCGGAGGCAACAAGCGCGACTAGGGTGTGGCAGTGTCAGGTAGAAGGATCCGCCATGCTACGGTTGGCTGGGCGCCGCGTAAGCGCCCCCGCTTCGCTTGCGATACGGAGCTACATGTAGCTCCTCCTGGAACTTCCAGGCTGGAAGTGCAGCCGCATGAGACGAGGCTCCAAACTTCAGAAACCGATCCCAAAACCGGTTTCATACCCGTGACGTCGTCGGCGTCACAATTTCGGTCCATACAAATGTCGAGTCAACAGTTTTACGGCTCCACGACTGGTCATAATGCCTCGATTTCCCACCCAATCACAGCGCCGGAAAAGATAGTTGACGTGAGGCGATCCGTTTACAGTTGACAAGTCTCCGCTAACGTCAAAGTCAAGTTCTATCTTCACCATGAGCAAGCGCTTCGACTTGATCGTGTACGGCGCCACGGGCTTCACGGGCTCGCTGGTGGCGCGCTACCTGGCGGCCGAGCCTGAGTCGGCACTGGCCAACCCGTCGGCCTTGAAGTGGGCCGTGGCGGCCCGGAGCGAGGCCAAGCTGGCGCAGGTCAAGGAACAGCTCAAGGCCAAGCTGCCCGACGTGGCGCCCGAGCTCATCGACGCCATCCCGGTGGTCGTGGCCGACAGCGGCGACGAGCAGTCGCTGGTGCAGATGGTGCAGCAGACCAAGGTGGTCGTGTCGCTCGTGGGGCCCTACAAGCTCTACGGCGAGCTGCTGGTCAAGGCGTGCGCCGAAAACGGCGTACACTACTGCGATCTGACGGGCGAGATCGTGTGGGTCGAGGAGATGACGGCCAAGTATGCGGACAAGGCGGCCGCCTCGGGCGCCGTGCTGGTCAACTGCTGCGGCTTTGAGAGCATCCCGTCGGACATGACGACGTTCCTCGTGACTGACCGCATCCAGCAGCGCTACAACTCGGCCACCAGCACGGTGGACTTCTACTTCACGGATCTCAAGGGTGAGGCCAGCGGTGGCACGCTGGCCTCCGTGTTCGCCATCATGGAGACGTCCACGAGCAAGCAGCTGCTGGCGTCGCGCAACCCGTTCTTCCTCACGGACGAGAAGACCATCGCCGAGAAGAAGGAAGCGGGCCTCGTCAAGGCCAACACGAGCGGCATCGCCGTGCGCTACGACAAGGCCATGGGCTTGTGGCACTCGCTGTTCATCGGCGGCTCGGTGAACCAGGCCATCGTGCACCGCAGCAACCACCGCCTGCAGAACAAGTACGGCGACCGGTTCGTGTACCACGAGCGCATGGCCATCGGCGGCCTGTTCATGCAGCTACTGGCCACCTTCGGTACGGCGCTGGTCGGCACCATGCTTTACTTCGGCTGGACGCGCGCGCTGCTCAAGCGTCTGGCGCGTGCACCCGGCCTGGGCCCGTCGGAGGAGTCCATGATGCAGGGCTACTTCGTGGCCGAAGCTGCGGGCTACACGGAGGACGGCAAGCTGGCGGTCAAAGCCAAATCGGTGGGCTCCGGTGACCCGGGCTACCGCCTCACGTCACGCCTCATCTCGGAGTGCGCCTTCTGCCTGGCCAAGGGCGAGTTCGGTGAGGCCGCGACTCTCAAGGGTGGCTTCTACACTCCAGCCAGCGCTTTCGGTCACAAGCTGGCCGACCGCCTTCAGACCAAGAAGTTCATCACGTTCGAGCTCAAGGACGTGGCCTGAGTAATGCAGTAACTTAGTGCGATGAGGTAAGGTTCGCCAGCTCCAGCAGTGTACTGAAGAACTGCGCACCACCACGCAGAGGCGATAACAGCGCGAAATGAATAGCCTCACAGTTTTGAATGCATTGCGTCGACGCTTGGTTGCTGTCACCCTTGTGTGGACTGTTGCTATCAGAGTCTACTGCAATGTAACAAAGCGAAAGGAGCTAGCACGCGAAACTGGTAGTCGAGTCTTCCGAGCTACCTGCCATTGATGGAGTGGTCTATCGACCGCGTCGGGGCTGTACCTTGACTAACCTGCAAGCAAGACACGGTCGAAGAATGCTTAACACTGCACGTTACAGTCTGTCTCCGCGTTTGACCACCAGGTACCAGAACCCACACGAACCGAAGTAACTTGTCCGCACCGTCTTGATTCAAAAGCTTGTGCCCTTATACACGAAGCACCCTACAGTACGCCAGCAGTGCGCAGCATCTCCGTGAGCTTGCCCGACTGGAAGAGCGCCTGCACGTCGGTGCCGCCGCCAATAGACTCCTTCTTGATGAAGACGTTGGGCACCGTGCGTCGTCCTGTAGGCAACAGACCCCGACGTCAATACAACCCAAAGTTGAAGTTGTCGTTACCCTTACCGGTTGCAGTAGCTAGTGCGCTCTGGATGTCTGCACCCGAGGGCACGTCGGTCTTCAGGTCCAGCTCCACCACGTGATACTTGACGCCGGCCTCGTCCAGCACGCCCTTGGCCTGCTCACAGCCCCACACACCGAAAGCGTGAGCCTCTCAAACATTATGCGCCATAATAGCCACTATTGCCGCCGCACCAGACTGCAGTACGGGCAGTAGCTCTTGCTGAAGACCGTGACGCCGTTCTCGGTCGTCATGCGGTCCACGAACTCCTGCGCCGCCGCCTCGTTCTCGCGCGAGCCTGCCGCGCCCATGATCGATCGATACAGTCTGGAAGCTACCGGTAAATGTCGTGTTTGTCACACGAGAGTACCAGTTTCACCGGTACACTGACGCTTGGGGCCCCATACAAATCGCAAGTGCAGCGTTTTCGTTGGCCGGGCAGTCTTCTTCTCGGCAGGAAGCAGCAGCAAGGCAGGCAGTTATCCCCCGTGCTCTCCTCCCCCAGTCACACACAGCAGCAGCAGAATGGACGGCGACGACAAGGACTTCCTGCGCGAGTGGCTCATCCGCAGCCTCGAGCCAGTGTGAGTAGTCGCGTATGAATTCTGGGGAGGACTGTTCTTCTTCTGACAAATTCCTATTTACCTTGTTGGTGATTAATAATGACAGGTGCGACGCCGACCCGGAAGTGCTGAGCAAGTACGTACTGGCGCTGGTGCAGAACGACCCGCAGAAACCGGGTTTGCAGGACACGTGCGTCTCCAAGCTCGAGGAGTTCCTGGGCGACGGTGCGTGCTGACTATATCGGAGGGAGGAAGCCATGTACTAATTTTCTATTGCTTAAATTATGTATTGCAGAGACGCCGGGGTTCGTGGCCAAGCTGTTCAAGGCGCTGGCCGACGGTTCTTACAAGGCCAACAACGTCAATCGTGCGGCCAGTGACGCGCCCAGTGACGAGCAGTCCCGGGCGTCTATTGGAAACGACGACGACTACAGTCGACGGCGCGAACGCACGCCCTCGGACGACGAGGAAGAGCAGCGACGGTATTCCAAGCGTCGTCGCGATGACGACCGGCCGAGAGACGGCGACAACAAGAGGCATCAGGGCAGTCCCAGGAGAGACGGCCGCCGCCAGCCGTACCCGTCGCGTGATATGCGAGGAGGCCCCATGGGCGGACGTGGACCGGCGCCTTACGGCATGGGCGGCGATCGCCGTCGGAATTTCCCTCCTGAATGGGGAATGCCACCGCAGGCCATGGGTGGCATGTGGCCGCCGCACTTCCCGCCCCCTCGCGGCGCGGGGTATCCGCCAGACTTTGACCCGAGCTACATGGCGGAGAACGGCGGCATGATGCCGCCACCTCATATGATGATGCCGCACCCGATGGGTGGCCGTGGACAGTTCTACCCGCCGGGAGGGCGCGGCGGCCGGGGCGGCCGTGGCAACTACTTCGCTGGACGCGGGGGCAAGGACGGAGAGAACGGCGAGGCGCCCACGGCCAAGACGACGCTTCATATTAGGCACGTGGACCCCAAGTATGTCAACATGACGATGCTGAGCCTGCACTTCTCCAAGTTTGGCAACGTGGTCAATGTGCAGATGCGGCCAAGTGCGAAATGTGCTTTTGTTCAGTATGCGACCGAAGAGGAGGCCAAGAAGGCCTTCCACTCGCCACTCCCCGTGTGCA
Source organism: Phytophthora gonapodyides (assembly GCA_012295475.1). NCBI lineage: Eukaryota > Oomycota > Peronosporomycetes > Peronosporales > Peronosporaceae > Phytophthora > Phytophthora gonapodyides. The sequence goes on along the minus strand of JAABLL010000621.1, from coordinate 6,455 downwards.
ACAACCGCTTCATCTCGGTCAAATGGGCCAAGCACGACGCCCAGAGCCCGGAGGAAGCGGCCGCCGATGAGGCCGAGGGAGCCGCCAAGGAAGCGTCTGGAGAAAACAGCGCGGCTGCGAATGGCGGCGATGCGGGAGCAGAAAAGGATGGCGAGGAGGCACAAGCTGCCGAGGCGATTCCGGAGCACAGCATGACGGCCGAGGAGTTGCGCGCCGCAGCATTAGAGAAGGGCCGGAAGGTGCTGGAACAGAAGCGCGAGCTGCTCGAGAAGCAGCGTGCGCTGAAGAAGCAGAAGGAGGCGCTGATCAAGCGGCAACTGGCCCAGCAGAAGGAGCTGCTGGAGCGGATGAGCGCCAACAGCTCGCAGTTCTCCATTGCGGAGAAGCGCGATCTCTTGAACAAGATCACAGCGTTGTCAGCGGAGCTGAAGGCATTGACGCCCCGTCATGCGGCCGTCTCGCCCGTGGCCGCGGCAGGCGAAGGCGGCGAGAACCTAAACGGCCTCAAGGAGGAGCTGAGCGCGCTGGAGGCCGAGGCCTCTGGCGGGCGCGGAGGCCGTGGCGGCCGGTGGGCGTCCGCAGGTCGCGGCTACCGAGGGGGCCGCGGTGGTCGGGGCCGCGGAGGCTTCGGCCGCGGCGCGCACACGCTGGACAACCGCACGACGATCGTGAAGGTGGCCAACCTGCCGGAGGAGGCTCGGGACCCCATCGTGCTGACGCAGCACTTTGGCAACTTTGGTGCCGTGGAGCGCGTCGTGATGGACGAGGCGTCGCCCGGCCAGGGGTTCATCAAGTTCCAGGACCGGTACGCCGGCCAGGCCGCGCTGAGCCACGGCGCCGTGTTCGGCGACAAGCAGCTGGAGATGGGCTGGGTCGAGTCCCAGCAAGCGCCTGCCGAGCTCACGCAGAACGACTCGCCGACGGAAGCGTCTGCTGCTGCTCCTGCTGGCGCGGACGTTGGCGACGGCGCTGCTACGACGGCGCCGAGCGACGAGGTACGATTTGCATTGGCGTGATCTTCACTGCAGACGACCAGGAGACTGACTTTTTGTGCTGGATACTCTAGGTCTCCGCGAGCGCGTAGTTGGCGATGAGGGAGCTGTAGCAGCGCCATCAACAGGCCAGCACCACGGCCGCAGACAGCGCCAGAGCTATAAAGCGATGATAATTGGCTAAAGTACAGCAATTCAACTCGATCAGTCTATGTGCCTTCCTACAGCGTCCGCATTGCAGCCCTGCCCCGTGAACGCAGTCTGTGTGTGGTCCAGAGAGAGCCGCTCGTTGCATCTGGCCCGCCTGGAGCGTCCCAGAGTCTGTTAGCATGGCGGCAAGACCCAATGTTTTCCTGCCGCCAAGATGGCAGCGCCTGCTGTCCGGCGTTTCCCAGCGGGTTGGGACTCGGCCCCAGCTCACGCTGCGTAGGATTGCCCGGTGCCGCAAGAGTGCACGAGCGCACTTCGTCGTTGGATTGCCAGGCCAGGAAGGAGCTGCAGACAGAGGCGGCAGGAGCGGTCTTGCAGCATGCTGTGCCTCGATTTTGACCGGCATGAGCTCAGGATTACGTCTCCGAGGAGCCAGCACACGGTTATCTTGATGAGCTCAGATCCCGCCTACTGTGATACTCTGTACAAGCCGATGTTTGTATGCAATATGCTTTCAATATGGCAAGTGGTTTAGATACGGTGAGGACTGCGTACTGTGATAATCGGTGTTAACGCATAGATATCTTCGTAGCTGTCGATTAACAGATACTTTTAGGCAGTGGCGCTGCGAGAAAAGACGGAGTGCCTCCTAGCAGGCGTCGGTGAGGCTTGACGTAGCTATCCCAACGACCCATAACGCTGTCAATGGCAATGAGATGGCCTGGGTTTCCGTAGATACACACACGCAAGACAGGGACGGTCGATTGCTAGGAGCAACTCAGCCCTCGTCAGCACGGAAAAAGGTTATACTTTCCGGTGGCGCGTGCACGCTGAACTGTGGCCGGCCGTGACTGGTACAACTAGGACATCCGAATCGGAAGTTAATATTGGCGGATGCATGTACGTACAACGCGATGCAACTGCGACGACTTATTCCGGACGGCCCCGAGTCTCGGTCCGATTGCCTAGATTTCGTGCTCGCGTGCGAGGTNACCGGCGGTGGTTCCCCTACCAACCCCAGCAGCGAATTGATCACTGTACGTATATAATACGAAGCGCTCGGGAATCGGCTTCCTGCGCGCGGTTTGCCGTGCTTCACGATTTGCTTTGCCAGCGTTTGTTCACGTTGCCTCAAAAACTTGCCGCGATGTCCTCACGCAATCCGCGGAGTTGAGACAACCATTTTCGTCCCTGTTTTGTACCTAGATTACTACACTTGATTGTCCAGGGCAACTTGCTGACTGTCTTTGAAAGACCGTGCCATTTGACCGCTGAAACACACCACCAGCTAGCCAATCTTTCCGATACACCGTGACAGCTCCAAAAATACCATCGCTCCATTCCGGAGTCAGTCGGCATTATTCCCGAGAGCTCCCGAGACATGGACCGCCACGGTTCAAGAGCGAGCGAGGGCGGCGGCGGCACCGACAACGCGGACACCAACACCGGCACACCGCGCTCCAATGCGGCGCAGTACCGTCAGCTGCAGCCGTCGCCCGTGGCGCGCGCCTCCTTGCCCAACGCCTTCGGGCGCGTCGACGTGGACGCGTCCCCACTACGGGCCACAGTGGCCGCCGAGCCCTCGGCCAGCCAGCGCGCGGCCCTCAACGCTTCGCGCTACTTCCACCGCAACCAGACCGTAGAGGTGCTGCCGCGCGGCGCCTCGGAGCTGGCCAAGGAGCGGCCCAATTCGGAGCTCTTCCGCACGCTCACGTCCAGCCAGCTGCTCAACTTCCGACAGCGTCTGCTAGACGACGACGTGAGCGACGTGGCCTCGCGCGCCGAGCTGCTCACACGCCAGGAGACAGCGGCCGGCTCGGCCCCGCCCAACCAGGGCTACTTCCGCAGCGAGAGCTGGCGCATGTTCTACCGCAACCTGCCGCGTACGCTGCGTTTCCGCCAGAACACGCGCTCCACGACGCGGTACATCGACCCGGCCAATGCGGCCTCGCTGCGCTCCCGAGTGCGCGCCCGACAGGAGGAGGAGCAGGCCAGGAACGAGGGCCGCGCCGGACCCGAGTCGCCCGTGCCCGACCGCTCCATGACGGACTTCGAGCGTGAAATGGCCAACATCCAAGGCTCGCAGCCGGGTACAGAGGCTACTAGTGCCAAGACCGGCTCGACCGGAGGACAGACGCTGACGCCCAAGACCAGCCACAAGCTGCTGGGAAGGATGAGCAGCCTCATGTCCACGGACTCGCAGAACGTCGGCGCCGAGCACCGCAAACAGTACAAGATCGTCAAGATCAACGACGCCAATAATGCCCCGAAGCGAGAGCCGGCCGAGGGGGCTGAAGACGGAGAGGAGGCGGAGGAGTACTTTGTGTCCAACGAGGTCAAGACGTCGCAGTACACGTGGTGGAGCTTCGCGCCCGTGTTCCTGTACCTCACCTTCCAGAAGACGGCCAACCTGTATTTCCTGCTCATCGGTATCTTCCAGCTCATCCCGTCGGTGTCTCCCACGGACGGAGTGCCCCTACAGTTCTTGCCTCTGGGCATTGTCATCGTCATTGACGGCATCTTCGCGGGCTACGAAGACTACAAACGGCACGCGGCCGACAACCTGGCCAACTCGGCCAAGACGCGAGTGTTCAACCGCCAGCTGCGCGAGTTCGAGGAGGTCGAGTGGCGAGAACTGAAAGTGGGCGACTTCGTCAAGGTGGCCAACCACGAGATTCTGCCGGCGGATATCATGATCATGGCTGTGGTTCCTGCCGAGGGAGCGCGCTCCGGCGGAAACGTGGGGCTTTGCTACGTCGAAACCAAGAATTTGGATGGCGAAACGAACCTCAAGCTGCGCGAAGCGCCTGCGCCCACCAGGAACGTCTTTATGAACGAGGAAGAAGCGGGGTACATCGTCCAAGGATACGTGGAGAGCGAGCTGCCGAACGGGGATATCAACACGTACTCGGGCACGTTGTTCTTGGAAGAAAACCCGAACGGAGGCAACGAGGAAGGGATCCCCCTCACGCTCAAGAACATGCTGCTGCGCGGCAGTAAGCTGCGCAACACCAGCTTTGTCTACGGGCTGGTGGTGAATACTGGCGTCGACAGCAAGATCATGATGAGCTCTGGCGACGAGTTCCCAGTGAAGGTTTCGTCCATTGACGAGATGACGAACAGACAAGTGATCGTTGTGGTGGTCATCTTGGTGCTGATGGCGCTTATTGGCGCCATCGGCGACCAGCTGTGGATGAACGGCTTTACGATCCCTGCCTACTTGCACTTGGACGGCTGGAGCGACAGTTTTATCGTGACGTTCGTCTACTTCTTCACGACGCTGGCCTCGATGGTGCCGATCACGCTGTACGTGTCCATCACGATGGTCAAGGCGCTGCAAGGCTTCTTCATGGAGCGAGATCTGGATATGTACGACCCCGAGACCGACACGCCCATGAAAGTGCGCAACATGCAGCTCAACGAGCAGCTGGGCCAGATCTCGCACATTTTCTCCGACAAGACGGGCACGCTCACGTGCAACAAGATGGAGTTCCGCAAGTGCAGCATCGGCGGCCGAAGCTATGGCAAGGGGACCACCGCGATCGGCCTTGCTGCCCGCATGCGGAACGATTTCAAGGGCGACCGCGATGTGGACGAAGAATCCGCTGACGAGAACGAGATCCCGGTCTTGGATGCGCGCATGGACGCCCCAGCTCCAAACGTCAACTTCAAGGACAAGACGATGTGGCGGGATATGCAGGACAAGGCAGATCCTCAGAACGAGAAGATCGAGGAGTTCCTGACTCTGCTGGCCTTGTGTCACGGTGTGTTGATCGAGCGCATGGACCCCACGGAAGATGACGCGACGCCTCCTGTCCACTACTCCGCCTCGTCCCCGGATGAGCTGGCGCTTGTATGTGGCGCCAAGTTCTTCGGCTACGAGTTTATCGATCGTGAACCAGGCAGCGTCTCAATCCGAAAGCCCGACGGGGTGGTGGACCAGTACGACGTCCTGGAAGTCTTCGAGTTCGACTCCAACCGCAAGCGGATGTCGGTTATTGTGCAGCGTCGAAAGCGTGACGACGAGCTTCGGCTGATGTCTGAAAGCGAAGAGGAGGACGTGCTGCTGCTCACGAAAGGAGCGGACAGCATGCTGTTCCCTCGTCTGGCTCCGAATTCCGCCAACAACAAGCGCATTCGTGAATCAACGGAGAAGCACCTCGAGACCTTCGCGCAAGACGGCCTTCGAACGCTCGTTGTCTGTGCGAAAAGAGTGAATCCGCAGGTCTGGGAGGAGTTTTACGCCCAGTATCGCCACGCGAACTCGGACCTGAGCCAAGTGGAGGCCAAGTCTCGCGGAGAGCCCAACGCTATCGACAAGCTGCAGGACGAGATGGAATCGAACCTGGAGCTTCTGGGCGCAACGGCGATTGAGGACCGACTGCAAGACGGCGTGCCCGAGACAATGGAGAGCCTCGCTAGGGCTGGAATCTGCATCTGGGTGCTGACGGGAGACATGGAAGAGACGGCAATTAACATCGGATACGCTTGCCGTCTACTGAACAACGACATGGAGCGGCACGTGATCAACTCGGCCAAGTACCGGACCAAGGGCTCGATCCTCCGGAAGCTGGACAAGATTTTCCACTCCATCCACGATGTTACCGACGACGCATCTCGTGATTCAACGGTTGCCGCTCACTCGGTCTTGTCGCCGCCGTCGGGCGAGGTGGAACACGCGCTGGTTATCGATGGAGCGTCGCTGAACACGATCCTGGAAGACCCGCTGCACAACCTGCATCTTCTGCGCGTGGCGCTGCTGTGCAAAGTTGTGGTCGCTTGTCGTGTGTCGCCTCAGCAGAAAGCGCAGCTGGTTGAGTTGGTCAAGCTGAACGTCCCGGAGTCTCACACGCTCTCCATTGGCGACGGCGCCAACGACGTCCCGATGATCCAAAGCGCTCACATCGGCGTGGGCATCAGTGGCCAAGAAGGGCTGCAAGCTGTCAACAGTTCAGACTACGCCTTGGGCCAGTTCCGCTTCCTGAGCAACTTGATCCTGGTGCATGGCCGCTGGAACTACAACCGCATCGCCGCGCTGGTCGTGTACACGTTCTACAAGAACATTGCGTACAACGTGTCCATGTTCTGGTACACGTTGTGGCCCACGGGCTACTCGGGCACGATGATCTACTCGGCTTTGGTCCAGCAGGGCTACAATCTCTTCTTCACGTCGCTCCCGATCATCATCTTCTCAGCGTACGACAAGGATCTGCCCAAGAAGACGGTGCTCGAGTTTCCCACGCTGTACCACGCAGAGGTGCGCAGGACCAGCTACTTCTCGCACATCATGTTCTGGAAGTGGATCATCCTGGG
>JAABLL010000620.1:0-13074 GCA_012295475.1 Phytophthora gonapodyides | reverse complement strand
GCGTGACTGCCGACGTCATCCACACCGCCACGCTGCGACGGGCACGGTCCGCGCCCAAGACGGTTGCCTCCGATCCGACTCGGGACATCCTCCCCGACCGGAGCTCGGCGTCCTCGCCGAGCATCTAGCAGCTCAGCCGCTCGAGTGTCGGCTTGCAAAGCGCGCTTGTCCGCTCGCAGTTGACTCAGTGTCCGCACCGACGAGGGAATCTGTCCTTCAACCGCACCTTCCGCTTGCCAAAACGCCCTCAATAAGCGTTCCGATTGTTCGTGTTCCTCCATCTCGTGGAGCCACTGTTCGTAACCAGAAGTAGCCCGCTGCCATGGCGACGCTTCGCTCACTTCAAACCATCGCCAAACGCGGCCTAGTATGGCCACGATCAGCACGGCGCCATCAAACCGGATCACGTTTCCACTGATAACCATCTCGGCGAGCAGAGGGACCTCGCCCTCCTCCGCGGCGCCGAGACGTACGAAGAAGGAGCTCGTAGCGCTGATGAGCGTGAACAATCCGACCGATCCACGACACAGAGATTCGGCGGCCTCGTAGGCAAACCGGATCGCGTAGACGACCGAGATCACCACCAGCGAGACTAGGGACCAGACCACCCGGGCAACCGCCAGCCCTCGTGATAACGTCCGCTTACTCTCGAGCCTCAAACCGCTCCAATACTTGGTCGTCGATTTGCACGCGAAGAAGGCCGACTTGGGGAGGAACACGCACCAGTAAGCGTGGAAGGCATCAAGCCACTTGTAGAGGAGTCGGCCCAGACCGTCCTCGTTCTCACGACGCATTCGCAGGATGACCATCGGCGTTGCCAGCAGGGCTTCGAAGGACTTCCACATTCTTGACGAGGAAGTCGACTCCAGGACGGCAGCACTCCGCACGTAGCTGCGGTAGCGGTGTAGGCAGGCTTGGGTCAGGCCGGCCCACTTGTGCACCGCGAAGCCGAATTCCCCGTAGAGTCGAGCGAAGAGGCCTCGGAAGGGTGCCGAGATGCTCCACAGAGCGCCCCACCGACCAACTATGCCACCGCAGGCCAGTGCCGAGCTCCGGTCTCCGCGCCAGTCGCGATCAGTGCCACCAAGTTCTCAGCGAAGCTCCACATCTGCCCCGACTCGAGCACTTGTTCGTAGCTCGAGACTAAACGAGAAATGAGCTCTCCGCCAACGCTCCAGGGCAGACACGTCGTCCACCAACCCCAGTTCGGGCTTCGTCATGCGTCGGCCTGAGGAGGCAGCGACATATGGGCCACTGCCCTGACGGATCATGACTAAGCCGTCGCTAGCCAGCCGTCCCCAGCAACCTTGAAGCGGAGCGCACAGCCTCGCCACTCGCAGAGCCCTTGAAACCGAGATGAGGTCGCCGTCGCCGCAACGTTCCTCCACCGCGCATAGACACCTCGCTCGTCCAGCCTCCAATTCTCTTATCCAGTCGTTGCCTCATTCGGGGTTCTCTGACCGATCCGTAAATGATTATTGGCGGGCGATGCCAGGGCAACTGCAACCCACCGAGAAACCGAAAGAAACAAACCCACTGTCCGTTACAGTTTTCCGCGGAACGGGCTCGTCAATCGAAGGTCCGTTCTCTTGCTGGAGCAAAGTGACTAGACCGGCCACCGAATTCAGCAAGACGGTTGTCGCAGGGACGCGAACAGACCGTCGGCAACCGGAGGCCTCATATCAGGCAGGTACGGTCGGTCAATTTCCGCGAAACGGGACTGACGACCGAAGGTCCTGTCGCTCGCCTCCTTGATGTCAAGTGACTAGACCCCGGCAACAGGCCGAGCCTCATTCGACAACTTGCAGCGGACCCCACAAGCCACCACTGATATGGCCAAGACCCCGAAGTCGGCAGCATCCACCGCCGCAACGGCCTCCCAGCGTCTCAGGGAGCGGCTGGACGAGGGCTCTGGAGACGCCGCCTCGGACGAGTCGCTCCGCACGCTGGTCGACTTCTGGGCTCGCCTCCGTCTCACCCTTTTCGCCAACGACGCTTCCACCGGACTGGACGTCCTCGACGAGCTGGCCGCAGCCACGATGCTCTCCGGTGACGCTACCACTCCGGCGACGCTGACTCGGACGGTGCTGCTTCTGGCCAGTCCCGACTCCAAGGACCCCTGCCACGTCAAGGAGCACGAAGTGTTCGCCCCGCCCGCTGCGCCGGCTCGACCCAAGCGCTCGAACAAGCGGTTCCCGCTCCAGTCCAAGAAGGCGCCTCCGGCCAAGAAACAGAATACAGTCGAGCCTCTGCCCTTCGACGTCCCGCCGGACACGCCCGCCAAGATCATCAAGGACCTCCGTCGGATCAAGAAGGACGCCGCCTCGCAAAAGAAGACGCCGGCGCAAGTGGCCTGCCCGTGGACCGGGAAGCGGTGCTGGTACGACCCAGAAGAGCACGGAGACCTCCACCTCGTCCATTGGCGGTTCACCATGCAGTTTCGCGCCGCTTTCATACTCCTGGCGCTATACGCGCCTTCCGTGGACGCCGCCGGTCGCCGCAAGGAGAAGGCCAAGGCCATCAAGGCCCGGCTGGAGTTCCTGAGCCGGAACATTGAAGAGTTTGGCTGGTTCGGCTTCCTGGAGCGCTTCGAGAACTCCATCCATGACACCTTGATGTGGTTCGGGGGCAAGCCCGCGAAGCATTCGCTCTCGGCCAAGTCGAAGAACAAGGAAGAACCGCCGGCTGAGGACTTGGCGGTTCTGCTGCGCGACGACCCGAAGGCCTACGAGCAGAAGATAAAGCGCATGTTGGACCCTCATCGCGTCGACGAGGACGGGTACGCGTCCATCCCCGAGCTGCTGGAGCAGTCTCGAGCTTTGGACATCACCCTTGAACCGCACCATCGCCTCTCGGACCGAGCCCTGGCGCGCATCGCTCTCGACGTGAGCAGCGAGACCCCTCGCCCGGATCACTGGGTGGGAAACCGCAACAAGGGCCAGTGGAAGGCGCTTCTCACGTACGAGAGACTCCGCAAGGTTCAGACCGAAGTGTCCGAACTTCTGGAGAAGCACCAACCGGTTGCCGTTTACAGCCACCGTCCCTACAAAGACTCCGACAAGGGCGCCTACGACTCCGACTTCCAGGTCGACGGCCACAGCGCGATCCAGGGGCCGGCGTCTCCAATCACCGTCGGCGGCCCGCACTATGTGGACGAGGATCGCAAAGCACGCCTATTGCTAGCGGGCTTTGGTGACAGTGAAGATGACAGCGACGAGAAAGAGGGAGAGACCTACGAGCACGAGAGCCCCGAGGAGGACGAAGCCAGCGGGAACGAGAGTGACCACCCGGGCGACGACGAGGAAGAGAAGGCGCCCGCCTCGATCGCCACCAACGAAGCGGAGTCCAGTGATGAGAGCGAGGAAGAAGCCGACCAATCGGCCGACAAGTGAGCTTCCTGTCGCTTTTCAAGCTCCAACCAGCCGCATCTCCCTTTCTTCTTCATAGCGAGCATCCCGACTTTAATTAACGCAAAATATAAAAACACCAACATCCGTGACCGTCTCGTTTGAACCGTCCTCGAGTCTCTCTCCAGCCGTAACTCATCGACTCCGACCGTGACTTCAAGCTTTCCTCCATACTCCACGACCCCGAGAACGACTTCGTCGAAACTAGGCCATTAGGATATCGTCCACTTCGGCGTTAGCCTCGACGAGACGAGCACTTTGCCTAATAGCCGGCAAACCTGTCTTCCGCCTCTCCGCAGCCTCGAAAGCCACAATCAGTCCTCGATGACCGGGCCACAAGACGGTTCGAGACAACCAAAAAGTCTCGTAGTTGGCGGCCAACACTAGATACTCCACGTCTCGGTTTACCCTCTTTTTAGCGACCACCTCCAATAGCGGCGCCGTCGTCCCAGTGATGACTGTGTCGTCGCGCCCCACCGTCCGACGCTCCACAAAGCTGGAAGCAGGCAAGTCCTCTTCGCGAAGAGGACCGTCCTCGAATCCGTCGTCTTCCAAACCACTCGGTACTTCGTCCATTAGGGGTCTCGTCCACCGTTCTTTGAAGGGCTTCAGCCGATTCACGTTAATCGGGACCAGCTTGTCTGGGTGCGAGAGAATCACGACTCGGTAAGTGTTCTCCCCGACCTTGGCGACAACCCGGTAGGGGCCGTGCCACGCGAAGGCGAGCTTCTTGGTCCGGTTCTCTCCTCTCCGCCCGGAAGTATTGGTAGACCCAGACCGGGTCACCAACCTCGTAGCTCACCTCCACTTGGTCATCTAACCGCAGGGCATGACGGTCCTGGGCCTTGATAAGCTGTCTCTCCACCAAATGCCGCGACGATCGCAGAGACCGGTACAGCTCCCGACGGTACATAGCTACTTCGTTGCTCTTCCACTTGGTGCCGAGATTCAGGAAAGCCACGTCAAGAGGAAGCGTCGGATCGCGCCCGTACAACGAGAAGAACGGGGTGTCGCCCAGCGCCTCGTGGTAGGCTGACCTGTAGGCAAATAGGACTCTAGGCAAATATACATCCCAGCCGGCTTGTGCCTCGTCCACGGGCATCTTCAGCATGCCGATCAACGTGCCGTTGAAGCGCTCCACCAGGCCCCGCGTTTGAGGGTGGTCGGCCGCGCCGAATAGTTTCTTGATCCCTAACGTTTGGTAGAACGACTTCGCCACCTCCGACGAAAAGTTCCCGCCGCTGTCGCTCAACAAGCGCGACGGCACACCGTGCCTGGCGACGACCCCATTCACCATGGTTTCCACGAAAGTCACCGAGTTCAACCGGTCCACTGCGAATGCTTCCGCCCACCTGGTGAAGTAATCGACAAACACGAGTATGTATTTGTTGCCCCTTGCCGTCTCGGGGAGCGGTCCCACAGCGTCCACTACCAGCAACGAGAAAGGGCCCGAAAGATCGGCTACCGGCATCCGCTGCATGCGGCCTGAGCTCCACGGTCTCGGCCCCTTTCCTCCTCCACATTTTCGACACTCACGCAAGTACTATTTCACGTCCTTCCTCCATCCAGGCCAATAGGCATGGCGGCGCACCTTGTCGAGCGTCTTCGTCAATCCCAAGTGAGACGACAATAGGTCTGCATGCCAGAAGTGTAGCACAGTGTTGGCGTACGGTAACGGGACCACCGGGACCACAATTGATCGGACCGGTCCGACACGAGCGGGTAGGTGCACCCTGCGCATCAAAAGCCCTCCGACCACTGTGTGCAAGGGCGCCATCTTCACGACGCGGGCGCGCAAGTACGGGTCCAGGGGCAGAGCGCCGTCCGAGAGGAAGGCGGTCAGCGCCATAATCCAGAGGACCTTTCGTTGCTCCACTTCGAACTGGCCCGTGTCTAGGCCGAACAAGTCCACGGGGGACGCCGGGGCCGACGCTTCGTGCGCGGCTTCAGCCTCCTCCTCTTCCGTCAAAGACGCGTTCGACGAGGGATCGCCCGCCTCCGCGACGTCGGTTCCGGTCTCGCCTCCGTCCTCAAAGTCGAAGTCGGCGAACTCGTTGCTCGCGCCACAGTTCTCGACAACCGGCTCCCCGACCGAGCGCGAGTCCGGTCCAGCGAGGTCATTATCCAAGCGAGAATCCGATTCGGACGGCTCCCCGACCGAGTGCGAAGCATCGGTCTCAACCGACCCGGCAGGGTTTAGCAGATCCGCCACTCGTAAACCGTCCTCGCCAGACCGTCCAGGGCGCGGGCCTTCCGACTCGTCGGCCACGGGGTTCAGCAAGTCCTCGAACGTCAGGGCATTCACAGTGTTGACCGGCAGCCGGGAGAGTCCGTCCACGTGCCCCATGCTCGTGCCGGGCTTGTGGTGAACCAGGAATCTCAAACTCGACAGCTCCATAGCCCAGCGAGCCAACTTCGCGTTCCCGGTGCGGTTCCCAGGGCTGAAGATCCAAGTCAGCGCCTGATGGTCCGTAAAGATGTCGAATTCGCGACAGTCGAGATAACAGCGAAACTTCCAAGTGGCCCAAACCACTCCCCAACATTCAATTTCGGAGATTCCATCCTGTTTGTTGATCCAGTTCTTTTGAGAACCGATCAGCAGCTTGCTTGCATATACCACGACACGGTCTCGACCGTCCACCTCCTGCAGCAGACAGGCACCCACTGCGTACCGGGAAGCGTCCACGTACAGATTGAACCGCTTCTTGTGATCCGGATACACGAGAATAGGAGGCTTCATCAGTGCTCGTTTCAATTGCAGGAAGGCGCTCTCACAGTCCGCGTTCCAAGCAAAAGGAGCGCCCTTCATCTTCAACCGCTCGAGAGGCGCCGAGATCAGCGCATACCCAGGGATGTACCGCCTAAAGTAGCTAGTGAGCCCAAGGAACGACCTGATGCCATGCACATCGCGGGGCCTCAGCACCATCATGCCGGCCTTGACTTTCTCGGGGTTCGGCAGGATGCCCGAGGGCGTCACGATGTGCCCCAAGAAGGCTACGTGGCTCCTCCCCCAGTGACACTTCTTCATTTTCAACTTGAAGCCGGCGTGACGGAAACGGGTCAACACCTGCCGGAGCCGCACCAGGTGCGACGGGACGTCCCGGCTAAAGATCACACAGTCGTCAAGGTAGACAAGACAGACTCGCCACTTTAGGTCGATCAGCACGGACTCCATCAACCGCTCGAAAGCCGGAACCGCGTTGCACAGGCCGAAGGGCATAACCAACCATTCATAAAGACCAAACTTGCTTGTGAAGGCCGTTTTCGCCACGCTATCCTCGTGCATGGGCACATTCCAATAGCCAGAGGCGATATCCATTGTCGAGAAAAGCACGCTCCACCGAGGACGTCGAGAATGTCATCAATTAAAGGCATCGGGTAACAGTCCTTGACCGTGACCGAGTTCAGTTTGCGGTAGTCGATACAAAACCGGATTCCACCGTCCGGCTTCCGGATCATCAGGACCGGACTAGCCCAAGGGCTGTTCGACTCGCGGATGAAGCTCAGGTCCAGGTACTGGCTAATCTCCGCCTCCATAACTTCACCTTCCGCTCCAGACACTCTGTAGGGCTGCTGCTTGATCGGTGGGCTGTCACCCGTGTTGATCTGGAACTTGAGCAGGTCCGTCCGGCCCGGACGCTTGGACGAGTCCACGAACATGTCTTTGAAAGCGTCGAGCTCACCACGAAAGAGGGCCTTCTGTTCCTCCGACTGCAGCGACTGCGAGAAGTCAGGGTCACACGCTTCGTCCTTGTCGGGCGGGACGTCGGGCTTGGAGGCCGCCATCCGCTCAATAGGTCCGCCCTCCCGTTCCTCCACAGCCGACAGCGCTCTCGGCTCGTCCGGAGAGTCCATCTCCGTCGGGGCCTTCGTCTGTTCGGGCTTCGAGTCCGTCGCCGAGGCGCCAGGCCCACTTGGTTCAAACGCAGATTCAGGGATCACCGACGCAGAGGCAACAACAGTCCCTCGCCTGATCTAAAACTCTTCCGTGGACGCATTGCAAACCTCAGCGATGACTTGACCGTCCTCGACAACACAGAGAGAGCGGGCCACACAGAGCGTCGGGGGCAAGCCTAACGACCTTTCGACCAGCACAACGGCCTTATCTTGGATCTCACCCAGGACGCCGGCCATTACCAAGGCTTGGCCACCTGGAGGTAGCCTTATCGAGGTCGTCATTGAGGCCATGAAGGTCTCATGAACCACATGACGCCCAGAGGTAGCTTCTCGCCCGAGCCTTTCAGGGTCATCACTCGCTCCGACACGTCGATGACGGCGCCGAAAGCTCCAAGAGCATCGACTCCGAGGATTGCATCCACGTGAAGACCGTCCGCGACCAACAAGTTCAGAGTAGCCTCCACAGACCCCAGTCGCACCGGCAGGCTGATCCACCCGTGAATGCGCAGCTTATGCCCTGACGAACTGCGTACCAGGCCTTCATACGGCTGCAGAGGTTCAGCGGATCGACCCAGCCGCCGCAAAACGAGTCGATCCACGAGGCTGAGCGTGGCGCCCGTGTCAGCCAACACTCGAGACGGAAGACAGTCGACGTAGCTGCTGGAGACGGCCTCGAAGCTTCCAACCGCGCACACGATGCGGGGGACGTCGCCGTCTTCATCACCATCCCGTACACCGAACCAGTTGGGCAGGCAGACCGAGACAACCTCCGCTAGTCCTCGGCTCTCCTTCCGCACCGGAAACTCACTCGCCGTCCGAACCATCGAGACGTAATGAGAGGCATCATCGTCGCGGTCGGGCCGAAACTCGGACCGCCCCACGGCTTCATCTCTTCGTCCGGGTAGCGCCGAACAGTCGAAGCAGGCCGACTTCTTGGCTCGGCCGCGACGCCTTCGAGCGCTTCGTGACCAGCCTTGCCCTACCCGGTCACACAACTTCCTCCAAATCGTAGCCGCGTTATCGGCGAAGTAGGTTCCCGCCCACCCCACTAGTTGAGACCAGTAGCAGCCCCTCCAGTCTCGGTCTCGAATCTCGTCGGAGGCAAGCTCGCGCAACCTCTTCCAATCAAGTACCGGCACCAGGTAGGCCTCGTGGCACCACCGTCTTCCAAAGCGCCGTCCACAGCAGTCACTTTGGCGGCGTCTTTAGCCTCCTTCAGCACGCGGAACACCGTCAGGCGGCGTACTGGCGCGACTGGTTCGCCGCCACGCTGGAGCGGTCAGAGGAGGCGAAACGGGCCAACCGAAATTTCCGTGACGCTGAAGCCGTTCTAAAGGTGGGGACGGATGAGACCGTGCCCGAGCAATTTGGGTTGCCTCGGGCGCTGGGAGTCTCGACTGACGGCGGTGGCGAAAGTGGCGCCGATTGGGAGGCTGTCGCGTCAGTGGCAGTTCCTGTGATTACGAGTGTTGCTGAGGTGACCTTGGAAGAGCCGTCGAACGTCGAAGCGAACATCCTGGTATCCTTGGACGAGAGCTCCGACGAAGGCGGGGAAGTGGTGGCTGCGACCCTCGCTACTGGCGAAGAACCGATGAGCCCGGTCCGAGTGCGAGCTGTCGCGAGGCAAATTCATCCCTCCTGAGGTGACTGGTCCGCTCGACCACTTCCACCGGCAACCGAGGACCTTGGCCACTTCCTCCACAGTTGGGTCACGTTGTCGCTCGGCGTTCTGCTGCATTCTCCGCTTCAACTCCACCTCATCGAGCGGGAAGATGCGCTCCTCAAGTTCTTTGTCGTACTGCTCAGTCTCAGCAAAGGTCTCCTTCCCGGCCAGCACCGTCACCTCGTTTCCAGGGCCACACTCCTCCATAGCATCCAATTCAGCATCCGAGAAGAGGCGGTCGAGGCGCGGAGATCCACTCGAGTCCTTGGCGCTCGTTACCTCGGCCGAGTTCGAAAGAGAGATCACTTCCACTGCGTTTCCAGAAGCCGTCTCGGTTTCATCTCTTGGAGTCTCACTCAATTCTTCCTCGTACAAGTTCAAAGACGGCTTTATTATCCACTCACGCTTACCACTTGTCGTCACAGGCTCTCCTCCTTTACCCGGGGTCTCCTCTCCGTCAGGGACCGCTTCTCCAGGAACCGGGCTCCCCGTCTCCACTTCACACCGCGAGTCGACCAACGTCACAGCGACCGTAACACCGTCTTGACCAGAACCGCCGACCGCGCCGTTCCCACTAACGTCTTCTGCATTTTCCAACGGGACGTCCTCTCTCGTTGTCTTGGGCTCTGCACCAAGGGCTTCCTCATCATCACTTCCTTCACAGCTCCACACGAGCTCTCTTCTTTCTCCACGCCGTTCCCCATCTTCACACTCTGCGTCATCAGGAGCGCCGCCCTCTTGATCGTCGACAGCCTCTGCTCCTTCGCGCACTTCGTCCGCCCCGGCGTGGTCCTCTAGCACCAGCTTCACCGCGGCAGGCTCCTCGACCGCAGAGTCTCGTTCGGCCGCCGCTCCGGTTACCGTCTCGCTCGCGGACTTCCCTTCTGTACTTCCTTCAGGTTCATCGGATTGCCCTCCTCGCGTTTCTCCGTCGTCTCTTGTCTCGTCCCCCGCTTCACGCGCTCTCGCCTGGTTCATCGGCTTGCCCTCCTCGCGTTTCTCCGTCGTCTCTTGTCTCGTCCCCCGCTTCACGCGCTCTCGCCTGCGTTCATCGGCTTGCCCTCCTCGCGTTTCTCCGTCGTCTCTTGTCTCGTCCCCCGCTTCACGCGCTCTTGCCTGCGTTCACAGTTAGCACCTCAACCTCCTCACCAAGGCCTTCCCTGGGCCCTTCGACTCCTTCTCCCCGCTCACGTTCGTCGACACGCCGCTCCTCCCTCTCTTCAGCGCCAGCACTTACAGCCAGCGCCGCGCCTCTCCTCCTTCTCTTCTCAGACCCCGCGTGTCCCTCGATTCTCACTCCTTCGTCACTTTCCATCACTGTCGCCATCTGGGCGTCCACCGGCGCGCGGTCCTTCTCGTCCGGTACGCTAGCACGGTTTGACCCTGAGCCGCTTTTCGGGCTAGAGGAAGGAGCGGCTCTCCTTCCCCCTTCCTCTTGCCGTCTTCAGTTCCGCTGCACCGCCCCGCCGATACTCGAGGTCGGTCTCGCTTTCAGCTCGGCGATCTCCGGGCAGTCGGCGATAAAGTGTCCCTCCTTGTGACAAAAGAGGCACTCGCGAGGGCGTGTTGGGGAGTTCATAGCCCGCGGGCCACCGTACCCAGCCCGGGGAACGTCACACTCCACGCCGATGTGGCCGAATTGGCCGCACTCGCGGCAAGTCATCGACTGCCTCTTGCAAGTCGCTCTACCGTGACCACGGTAGTTACAGCGACCGCAAATCGGCACTCCGGTCTGCGTCCGGTCGTCGTCTTCCATCCGGATGCCCAGGAACGGTCGAGCACTCGCCGAGGGCGGGTTGTTAGCCGGCGGAGGCGTCGTCACCGCAGACACCGAGTACGTTAGCGCCAGCGAAGGCCCTTGAGGCGGGGCCCGACTCTGCATGAGCTCCCTCTGCCATTGCGTCGACTGGAGCACGTACGCGCGGACCTCGTTGGATAGCTCGTTCACCGACGCCAACACTGGGGCCTCCATACGAGGACGTCACCGGCGAGGACTCGTCATCGAACTCGTCATCTTTCTCGATGGGGCGGTATATGTCCTTGATCATCAACCACTCGCAGGCCTCGGGTATATCGCAGGCCGGGCTCGAGTCCAGGATGGCCAGCATTCCCTTGTTGCGCAGGCCTCTGCGGAATAGTTGGTAGCGCATGCGCGGGTCCGGGTAGTCCATGGAGTCGCACAACTCCGACACCCGGTCCCCGCATTCCTCCACCGACTCGCCGCGCCTCCGGTGCGTGGTCTGCAGCCGCTCCCACAGCTCGTCCGCCGTGCGGCTTAAGAAGTGGTTGTGGAACCGAACCTTCAAAGACGAAAACGACCGGATGCTCGAGTTGTCCCACCACCGCTCGGCTTCGCGTCCCCTGATCTTCTGCCGGAAGACCAACAACCGAGACCGTTCCGGTAGACCCTCCGTGTTCTCCTCGAAGGCGTCCCAGAAGTCCCTGGCCTTCTCCACCGTGGCCGTGTCCGAGTAGAACTTGAGCAGGATCTTCACGGCGTATGACACAGCGTTTGTCAGCTTAAACCGCCCCGCAGGGCGTACCGGCCCATACGGCGGCCCAATCGACGGGCCCCCGTACGGATAGACCGGTTGAGGACCGGCCGAAGCGTACCCCCTTTAACGCGGCCGAAGTCTGCTGGACCAGCGGGGTGTCGACCGGAACTCGGACTCCTTGACCTTGGCCCTGGCCTAGACCGGGTTGCGGTGCACGTCTAGCAGACGAAGGCGGTTGTCTCACCCCTCCTGGGGGCGGACGTGGACACCCTCGGAGCTGGAGGCATGCGGGCGCGGTCGTTCTCGGGGTTGGCACGGTCACACGCGCGGCTGGCGCCGCTATTCCTTGGGCAGGCGACACAGTGGGCGCCATCGTCTTCCGGACGGGCACTGCAGGGTTCCCGACCATCCGGCGTTGCATGGGCGGGGGCGTCTGCACCCGAGCTCTCGCGGGGTACATCATCGCTTGGGCGGACGATGGTCGGCCGGCCTGAAAGACCGGTCTCCCCGAGACGCCTTGGCTGTATCTTCCATCCACGCTCCGTCTCATCCGAGATCCTCTCCAAGCCGGCATGCTCCACCCAAAGGACGAGTGATCGGCCCTGCGAGTCTCCGGCCCGGTGTATTGGGTGATGAATCCACTGGGTCTCCGCGCGGGCGGTTCCTCGGGATACACCTCCTCGTACGTCTCCTGGTAGCCGTACGGGCCGTCGTGCCCGTACTGTTGGGCCACAGGCTGGCCGTAGTTGTAGTACCGCGGTGCTTCGTACGGCTCGTACGGCTGGCCGTACTCGCTGTAGACGCCCTCGCTGTAGCCGCCCTCCCCTGCCTCGAACTGCTCCATGTATGACTCTTGGGCTTGCTCGACTTGACCGGGTTCTGGTCCAACGCCAGTCTCACCCTTCACTGCGGATTCGGGCTTAGGATTCGACGTGGCCCCCGGGTTCTCGAGCCCCGTCCGGTCGCCCTCGTCCGGGTCTTTGTACTCTTCCTCCTCTTCGGCCCATAGCTCCCCCATGACGCCGGAGGGCTTCCGACTTATTTCCCCTTCGTCCGGGCCTCCAGCTCGCTCGGCAGCCGCTTCTTCTTGAAGCCCCTGGTACCAGCGCTTCGCCCAACGTTGCTCCTCCACCGACGGTACCTCTTCCACCTTGACAGAGACATTCTGTTCCTCTGCTCCGTCTCCTCCAACGACGGGCTTCTTCGCCTTCTCTTGACCGGTTCCTTCGACGACGGGCATCTTCAGCTTTCCTTGACCGGTTCTCCTTCCGTGTTCCGTTCCTTCTGACCTCTTGTTCTCGACCTTGGGCACACGCTCTGCTCTAGCGTCCATTTCTTCCTTGATACTCTCGAAGGCTGAACTCTCTGCTCTGCGACGTAGCTTCCAACGCTGTGCTCTAGCGCGCTCGTCTAAGCAAAGATCTTCTCGAGGGCCACGCTTGACACCAAAGACACCGTTCTCCTTCCTTGTTCACACTCCCTCGACCGGACCGTCCACACTCGACTTCTCAGCTACTCTATCGCACAACTCCACCACCAAACCGTACCCCCAGTGTCCACCAGGTGTCGCGAGCCCCTCTTGGATAGGGACGGTTGGGTAGTCTTGGAGCAC
>JAABLL010000619.1:0-13079 GCA_012295475.1 Phytophthora gonapodyides | reverse complement strand
CCTTGATCATGCGCGGAAGCATCGCGCAGCTCTGGAAACGCGTTCTCGACGTCGACCTTTCTGATGCGCCCTGGTTGGCCTCTCAAAAAGTGTCGAATAGATCGGAGGATAGAGTCTTCTTCCACGCCACGACGCATGAGCGCCATTCGTAGTGCATCCATGGCATTCCCCTCCATGGTGACCCCTGGCGGCCACATTCTCACGCAAAGACGCCGAAAGTTAGTCCGAGAGAGCATCTTTCCAAATGGCCCAAGAAGAAAAATGAAATCGCCACGTCCCGAAACTTCTCATATGCGAGAGGTGACAGCAATAATGGATGAAGTACAACGAGAACTTGAACGAAAAAAATGGAAATTGAACAAGCCAACGCCAGTCCTGGTAACTCAACGGCAATGGCAATGGCAAGTCTAACGGAAAAGGCAACGCGAACTCGAATGGCAATGCTGGATACTCTTTATCGCCGAGGCGTTCCAGCGTGATGGTACTTCAGTCTCACCATCCCTTGTGGTGAAGTCAGAAAACACTTGAGCCAACGCGAACTGCCACCAGCCATGAGTCCAAGCCAGCATCAGCTGCATCAACTTCCGTTGGCGAGCCCCAACAGTCTGTGAACAAGTGAGGGGTCCATAAAAGGCAGTACCAGATTTGATGTGGAAGCGACAAAGCGAGTGCTTCTTCGCCAGTATCCTTGAAATTAGCATCCAGCACAGCCACCAGCGACACGAACGACTCGGACAAAGATGGAAAACAAACCGCCACAGCTGAGGCACTATCCGTTGTGACGATGGATGCTGCAACCGAAGAGTACCTCCGTGGAGATCTGACGTTCGCGGGCGTCGGCGATGCAGCAGTAAGCAGCATTTTCGCCGAGGGTGGGGATGGGAGTCCGTCGCTTGTGATCGGTGGCCGAAAGCGCGGCTGGCAGGCAGAAGCTCAGTCCGGTCTGTACGCGGTAAGCTCGAGCTTCCACAACGGCTTGCGGTTCGTAGCTTGTGCGGCAGCTCTCGTGACAGCCATTTTGCTTGTGGTGTTTCACTTTGATGCGTCGAACGACGGACTCGCGCGCCACTAGCCGAGTCGAACTTGGTCATGCACCGATGCTGGAAGGAATAGTTGGCGTTGCCATTGGCGCTCTCGGACTTGGTGTGGCACGCTTCCAGCTCCTCATAGATGCCGTTCTTGCTTGAAGTACCCTGCACTTTGCAGTCACAGCAAACACGTCCTGCGCATGCAGTTTTTGGGAGACCGCGAAAGCTCTTCAAAAGAAAAAGAAAACAAAATAAAAAAGAAACAGGGATTGCCACTTCCCAAGTGATCGCCACGTCCCAAAACTTCTCATATGCGAGAGGTGAGCGAGCTTGAAAAGATAAACTGCGATGTGGAGAACTCGCGCACGAGTTCTCCACATCGCAGTTTATCTTTTCAAGCTTCAGCCAGAGGACAGGTGCGGCTAATGCCCACTATCAAGCGGGTGCGGCGGCTAATGCCCACCGTGAATGGAGTGCGGCGGTTAATGCCCACGGCGAACGGGGTGCGGCGGCTAATGCCCACCATGACGGCAGTGCGGCGGTTAATGCCCACAATGAACCGGGTGCGGCGGCTAATGCCTACCATCAACCGGGTGCGGCGGCTAATGCCCACTGTCAACCAAGGTCGTCGCACCGGACGGTGCGCTCCAAGGTGCTGAAGGACCTGGCGGACAAGGGCAGCGAGCGCTGACAGGGATGGAGACAGCTGCGCCGAGGCTGACGAGTGTGCTTGGCTGGCAGGATGGCGCTTACATGTGGATCTGTTCGACCTGAGCGAGCTCGCGGACAAGAACATACTGCACAAGCTCTTCGACATCTTTTACGCCATCCGTGGGTTCCTTACGAGTGAAAGCGAGTGGCTGTGTATTGATGACGTCATGTGTGCTACTGGCTGCCAGTGGAAATGATCAATCGCGGCTTGAGATCCTGCTGAGCGAGCCCAACTTCATCTCTGCTCTAGAAGGAGACGGCGGGTTCCACGAAATACGTACGAGTTAAGGTGCCGCTGCTTGCCAGACGAAACGGTGCATTAACCGGTGGCTTTTGTGGCTTGCCAGGTGATCCCGATCAACGAGCCCAATGTGGTGGAGCGCGACCACATGAACTTCCGCATCCAGGTGATCAAGGACAATGTGCTATCGCGTTCGCTGCCAGATGGCTGCGCGCTGCTTCTAGAACAGCTTCCACATCCTGGCGTACATCTACAAGACGGAAGACTACTGGGCGATCAGTTCATGTCGTGAGCGGAAGAAGGAGCTAGGGAATGTTTTCGTGTGGCTAGCGCGTAACAAGGCAGGCGACGACCTTTTCAACAGACCCCTGCTCACCACTTGGTTCAAGTACTCGGATGACTTCTACTCGCGGTCGCAAAGGATGAGTATCACGACGTTTGATCCTGTGCGCGACGCCTATGGCGATGACGTGCTGATGAAGATGATCCTCACGGCCAAGAAGGACCTGAGCACGTTGAAGATGGCGACGCGCCTGGAAGCCGAGCTGTTCAAGGGCTGGAAGAACTTCAACTCCCCTGACGACGTCTTCAATCTGCTGAAACTGAACAGAGAGGGCGACAATGTGTTCGAGAGCGCATGCCTATCTCGAATATGTTCCCCGAGAAGAGGGCGACGGTGATATCGGTATTGGTGAAGGTTTCAACGACGACAAAAGGCTGGCACTGGTACTGATAGCGGCCAAGGCGAATCCCAAGACCGAGAAGCTAGCGACCAAGCTGCAGGCCGAACAGATCCAGTATTGGTTGACCAACAAGCGAGCAGCCGGATGAGCTCTTCGGTCTGCTCGCGCTGGATGAAGCACTGGACGACATTTTCTCCAACCCGTTGTTCCGATTCTGGTGAGCGCGTTCAACGCCAAGAACCCGAGTACGAAGACGTACATGATCGACTTGTTCTGATCCTCGTACGGCGAAAAAGCTCTGGTGGATATGCTCATTGCGGCGAAGCAGGTTGCGAGCACGGAGAAGATCGCGACATCGATGGAGACGTCGCTGCTGAACAAGTTGGTGCTGGCAAAGAAATCCCCGGACGAAGTGTCCACGATCCTGACCGCAGGCACGGTGGCAGATGATGCGACGACCAATCTACTGGCAACACACAGCGAAGTTCAAAGAAACGTACGGATGGGCCTCGAGGCCGCAAGATAGAAGCGAATTCGCCGAATCGACGAACTATTGGGTAGGCAACGAATCTTCAGAATAGGAGGATCATCTGATGAATCTAAGAAGCTGTTGTTGCAATAACAAAAACAACTGGCAACATCTTGTAGTGCATGTTGCTGAACGAACGCCTTCGGTCCCACGAACCAAGCCATAAGCTCCTCGAGCACCCGGCGTTC
The DNA here is from genome assembly GCA_012295475.1 of Phytophthora gonapodyides. Lineage (NCBI taxonomy): Eukaryota > Oomycota > Peronosporomycetes > Peronosporales > Peronosporaceae > Phytophthora > Phytophthora gonapodyides. The sequence continues at coordinate 9,699 of JAABLL010000619.1, read as the reverse complement.
GGGGAAAGGCCCGACCTTCCTGCTGGCAGCACCATTGCAAGTTCTGCCAGTGCTGACATCCTCAACGCCAGCCTTGCTCGCTCCATTACCTGGTCATCGAACTGCTCTTGGCTGCTGACCAGCTCAAGGACTTGCCCATCGAACACCTGGACACCGACCTGTAAATGATACTGTCTTGCAGATCGAACATGGAGGATACATCGTGAACAAAGTTCATCTGTTGAAGCACCAGTGCGTGTAGTTAGGATAAAGCACTCAAAAACTTGTCGTCCTGGAAATGATAGAGCGAACAATCGAATCAGCCACAACTCCACGGAATCCTAGGCTCCAGGATAGATAGACTTACATGGAAGATCTCCCGCAACAAGTAGAATGTCTAGGCTCATCGCGGTGATACACGACCAGCAGCGCCGTGAACAGGGACGAATATGGCTTCCACGTGGTGCACTCCTTATCGGACGTCGGAGCCGGTATGCACTTGTCTTCGGTTGCAAGGTACGCTCGTAACCTGTCTGGGCCCTGGTGCAGGACCAGCGCATTCAGGATGTTCACTGCAAGCGAGATCTCCTCAGGCTTGAAGTCAGCAGAGCTCACCACAGGGGCAAATGCCCCGAAGAGTTCGCCATCGCAGAACAGATTGCCAAGAAGAGAGCCAAAACTCGCGGGTCCCCAAACGGATTCCGACGCTGCCGTAGCCTGTCCACAGGTTTTGTCACCCACACCAAATTGATCATCGCTTTCAGCAGACCGAGGCCTTCCGTCCTGTTCTCGTTACTGGATATCAGCCCCTTACTGCAAGCCAAGACACGTACAGAGCGCGCTCAGCATCACCATTTGCCCTCCCAATAGTACACAATGCCGCACGTACATGGACTTCCTGTAGTTTGGTTGGCATGGTCTTGGTGGCTGGCACAGTCTTCAACTTATCGAAGAGCCTGTACAGCCCTGCTTCGACGTAGTGGCTACTCAACGTGTTCACCAACGTCGTGGCCTTGTCACGTTACTCCGTCTGTAGTACTTCATGTACTTGGTCCGCGTGGCCAGCAGCGAGCTTGTGAGAACGCTATCTCCCGCCTCGTGCAACTTAAACAAATTGAACACGTCGTCCGTCGGTTTCTCACTCTTCAGCCATCCTTCTCCAAAGAACGTAATGTCTTCTTACGAACCTTCTCCAGCTCGTACTTGTCCTCCATGCGCTCCGACTCCTCGCGCAGGTCCAGCAGCTCCACTTCGTTAGCCATGTCCTGGCCCACCTCAATGCAGCTCCACCTCCGTCAGTTCTATATGCCTCTCAGCCACCCTAACAGTAGCTAAGAGCGTACGCACCGCATCTTAAGGCGCTTATGCGCCGGCAGGTCGCGCGCCGACACCTGGTCGCTCAGCTTGCCTGTGTCATAACACAACGGAGCGTCCAGCAGCGCGTTAGACGCCGCTCCACCGCGATATATAGGTACGATCCTATACACCAGCCCCTTACGCACCTCCTGCATGCCATCCTCCCTCGCTCGACGGCCCCACGGGTCAATACCTCAAACTCCAGCAGGAAGTCGAGGTACGAACGCTTTCTGTTCTCTTATCCTTGTCTTCCACCACGGATGATGATTCTTTCTCGCTTACAGGAAGGTAAACTCAGCTGCACAAGAAGTTAGAGCTGCAGCAACAGTCCAAAACCCGCCAGTTCTAGCGCATGCACGAGGAGTGGACCACCGAGGTCTATCCACAAGCTGAACGAAATCTTCAGCAAAGTGCAGGTCATGGACGGTAAAGAGCGCAGCGCCGAAAGGGCCGAAGCGTACCAGAAGTTCCTGGACATCACCAAGAAGAAGGGATGTCTCTTCCGCGACATCATCATTGAAAGCGAGTACAACCTCATGAGCAATGTCAAGTTCCTCGCCCACCGATCCAAAGTGGACGACCCCGTGAAGCGCGTGATCCGCCGACGTGAGGAGGAAGACGCGATCGCACGGGACGGCGCCAACATGTCGAATGACAACGGTGGAGACCAGCCGGTCCCGTCGGTCGTCCTGACAACCTGGACGTGAAGCTCTGGTCCAAGGGCGTGTTCGAGAGTACGCCCTGCTACTTCCACAAGCTGATGAACAGCACTGCGAGCTCCGAAGGTTCCAAGACGTACGCGTCACGAGTGAATTTGGACCACTACAACATCGAAAGGGCCCGGAGGGCTCGTCAGGAGCTGCCTAAGGGCAAACGCACCAACTTTGACGGCCCCAAACCACGATCCAGATGAACTAACCCGAACGAACTAAAGCGTATATAAAATACTCTGAAGAGCTCGTAGTAAGCTCGTTGTCAAATGGCGTTTAGCGTTGAACTGGGGGACAATCGCTGATCATTTGTTACTACGTAGTATATATTTACTGCAGCAACGTTTTGTGATTGAAGATCTGGACGACAGGCACCTATTTATCGTGCCAGACCCGAAGGTCGTCGCCTTCATCGAGAACAAGATGGACGAGTGGAACGAGAGGAACACATACCAGCCACCCACGCAATAGGCACCAATATTGGTTGTGCTAGGAACTCTTTTAAAGCTAGCACATACTCAGATGGCTTTGTGTTTTGTAGACATGGACTTCGGTGGCCAACAAATGTTTGGTCTGGTTCTTTGTTTCAGGCAAAATTGGGCAGCTCGGTAAGGTTTCGTTTGGTGCTGCTGTGAGCTACTTGGTCGGGTAGAAGACTCCTTTCTTCACAACATACTCAATGGGAGGGTCGTCCATTTCGTACATGATCTGCTCCCATTGAGTCGCGCGCGTCAGAACCAAGTCACCCTGTTTGCCAACCTTCAGACTGCCGTGGCTAGCAGAGCAGTTGATGGAGGCGGCAGCATTGATTGTGGCCCCGGGCAGTGCCTCTTTCATTGTCATGCCAAACTGCACGCACGTCATGTTCATTGTCAGCGCCATGGAGAGGCAGTGCGCGTTCGGGTTGTAGTCGTTGCCCAGCGCCACGGGGACACCAGCCGCGATCATGTCACGAGCAGGAGGGTTGGACAGCTTCAGGATAAGCTTGTTCGTAGGCAGCAACACGACGAAAACAGGCTCCGGTTTGTGAGCCGCCATTGCCTTGAGATATTCGGCCGTCAGCATCTCGCAGTGCGAAATCGCTCGAGCGCCAAGAGCAACGGCCATCGCTCCGGACTGTATCGGGTGCATCTCGTCTCCGTGGAAAGTGATCTCGAGTCCAGCCTTCTTGCCGGCTTCCAAGACACGGCGCGTGTCGTCATACTAAAAAAACGCCCTTCTCGCAGAAGACGTCGATGCACTCGGGCGAAATGTTGCCGTCCTTCTTGGCCTGCACGACGGCAGGAATCTGCTTGCTCAATATCCTCCGTGGCCTCGGCTGCAGTCATGCCGTCTGGAACCGAGTGACCACCCAGATAGTTGGACACGATCTCCACAGGGTGCGCGTTATCGCCCGTGGACGCAGCATGCAGCACGCGAAGCATCCGTCTCCAGTCCGTAGCCGCTCTTGGCCTCAACGCGCGTCGTGCTGCAGCGCAGCTTGCGGTCCAGTCTGGCGCGCAGCAGCTCCGACAGCTCGGCCTCTGAGCTCTTCTTGGTGTGACGCACCGTGTTGTTAATGCCACCGCCGCTCTCGTGCACTTCCATGTACGTGGCACCCGCCAGCTTCATGGCGAACTCGTTCACGCGGTTCCCGCTCCACACGGGGTGCGTGTGCGCGTCCACGAAGCCGGGCAGCACCACCATGTCACGCGCGTCCACGTCCTTCTCGAAGCTCACGGGCTGCGGCTGTGCACTCAGCCACTTGGCCACGTCGGCGGCCGAGCCGACGGACGCGATCTTTCCAGAGTGGTCCACGACCAACGACGCGTTCTCGAGTATGGCCAGCTCCTTCTGGGCCGCGCCGGCCTTGAAGGGCTCGCGGTGCGCGCAGACCTGCACGATCTGGCGGGCGTTGGCAATGCGCAGGCGGTAGGAGCTCATACCACGGCTTGGGTCGGAGGATGCAGCAGCAACTGATGGTCGACGTCAAAAACGCGAATGGTGCTTCAAATCGAGTGCGTGTACCCATCCGCAAGGATGTTGAAGCGGCTTGAGCGAATCAGCGATTTTGCACACACTTTCAGCCACTCAGAAAGTTCGACCAATCACTTGCATATCACAGTACGTTTCGAACAAACACGATAATGGCTCATCTCCTTTAACTACTGTTATAAGATATTGCAAATCCTGCCAGATATGATGTATGTGTTACACGTAAGCTTGTACATTGCGCATTACTATCCAGAAAACCTACAGGATCAAATATACAGCTAACGTCGATAGAATGTAGCCAAATCGGCACAGCGAGGTTCAACTACGGTCCGCTGCCCGCACGCTTGCCTTGGTGCGTCAATGCGCACAGCTCTCATTCGCTCTTTGCGCAGCCCGCACGCGCCTCGCTCTCCGCTCTACAAGCACTCTGCCGTGTGCCATCACTCCGCCTTCAACATGAAGCTTCCACACTCCTCCGCTTCGTACGTGCTGGCCGCTTCGTGCGTGCTGGCGCCCGAGCTCACGTGGACTGGCGAGCAGTTCGAGCGGGACATGCATGTGCGTGTAGGCGCCAACGGCCTTATCTAGAGCGTGACGCGATCTAGTGACACCTCCGCTGAGTTGCACAAGCTGCCGGGTCGCGCGCTGCTGCCCGGCATGGTGAACGCGCACTTGCACGCCTTCCAGCGCGGACTGCGCGGCCTGGGTGAGACGTACCCGGAGAACTCCACGCAGAGCAGCTTCTGGACGTGGCGCGAGGAGATGTACAAACTCGTGGGCGGCAAGTGCCTGACGCGCCAGTGCTTCTCCGAGATGCGCGATGCCGGCATCACCAGCGTGGGCGAGTTCCACTACTTCCATCACGGCCGGCCGGGCGAGGGCCACGACGGCCACGAGTTCGCCTACGACGAGACGGTGCTGCGCGCCGCAAAGGATGTGGGCATTCGCATCGTGCTGCTCAGCGCCTACTACGACCACGGCGGCTTCCAGCGAGCCCCGATGGTGGAATCGCAGAAGCGCTTCAAGGTGGACTCGCACGACGTCTACTGGCGCCTAATGGACGCGCTGCAGAGAAGGCTCAAGGACGACCTGACGCAGTCGCTCGGCGTAGTAGCCCACTCGATGCGTGCGGTGTAAGTGCCCGACATCGTTAAGCTGCATGAGGAGTCAGTGAAGCGCGGACTGGTGTTCCACATCCACCTCGAGGAGCAGACGAAGGAGGTAGACGACTGCAAAGCTACGCACAACGGAAAGACGCCCATGGGGCTGCTGCTCAAGAACCTCAAGATTGATGAAAAGTTCACAGCAGTGCACTGCACGTGGACCAAGGCGGAAGAACTCAAGCCGTTCGTTGAGAAGAAGGGCAACGTCTGCATCTGCCCGCTCACGGAGGTACGATCGTATGGTTCTTGGTTCACCTTGTGGAATATTAACCTGGTGTAATGTGGTTCTCGTACAGGGCAACCTCGGAGACGGCTTTCCGTTCATTGCGAGCTGCTCCGACCGCATGTACCTCGGCACGGACCGCAACGCTCGTGTGGACATGGGTGAGGAGATGCGATGGTTGGAGTACGCACACCGCCTGCATGAAAGCAGGAGGGGTGTTTGCACCGACGCTACGTCGGAGACCGACCTGGCCAAGCTGCTCTTTCGTTATGGCACCAAGAACGGGGCTGAATCTCTGAACCTGCAAGTGGTAAGTTGAAGAAGTGTCAACATTATTTGTGTGCATCCTTCTGATGGTGATTTCTCTTGCTAACGTAGGGCGAGATCAAGGAGGGGTTTGCTGCTGACTTCGCGTTGGTTGACATTGAGGAGGAGCAGCTGAAGTTTTCGACGCCGTTGTCGCTTATGGGCGCCTTCATCTTTGGATCCAACGGCTCCAGCGTCGTGAAGGCAACGTCCGTGAACGGAAAGTGGCGTGAGATGGTCTCGAAGAAGGTGCAACACGAGACTTCTGCTGCTACGAGTGATGAACCGGCTGTGTCGGGTGAGCACCAGGCTCAAATTGAGGCTGCTGCTGCTCTAGCGGATGTCAACAGCGACGATGTCGTGAAGCTTGCAATCGGTTTGAACAGCATTGTCTCGACATCAGGAGAGGAGGCTGCAGTGGGTTAGGCGATTGCCGACTGGCTGAGCGCCCGAGGTTGGCGTGTGCACGTGCAGAAGGTCCCCCCTCAACCCGATGCTGACAGGTTTGTTTGCTTTGTACTGATCTTAGATATATCCAGACCATTAGCTAAAGCTGTTTTTGTGTTCCGTGCGCGCAGGTATAACGTGTATGCCACTCGAAGTGACAGCAAGAAAGTGACAGCAAGACCCCGCGCCTGCTGTTCAACTCTCACATGGACACCGTCCCGCCGTACCTTCCTCCGCGCATCGACAGCACCACGCTGTACGGTCGAGGTGCCTGCGACGCGAAGAGCCTTGTTGCTGGCCAAATGCTTGCGGCGCAGAAGCTTGTCGACTCGGGTATTGGTGACGATGTGTAGGTTCTCCGAAGAAACCGACCACGGCGGAATGAAAAAGGCGAACGAGTTGAACGTGAAGCCTGCTCACATGGTTGTTGGCGAACCTACCGCCCTGAAGATGTCGAAGATGTAGAAGGGCGTTCTCAAAATCCAGCTTACGCAGAAGGGGGTTGCAGCACACAGCGGTAAGGAATCGGCTGTAATTTCTTGGTGCAACAAGTATCGCCAAACTAACGCCTGTTGTGCTTGCTTTGGACCAGGATACCCACACTTGGGCGATCGATCGACCCCATGATCGATGTTCTCTACGACCTGACGAAGGAGAGCTGGCCTACGACCGAAGAATACGGGAACACGGACCTGAATATCGGTTTGCTCAACGGCGGTCAGGCAGCGAACGCTTTGGCGGAGCAGTCGTCGGAAATGCTCATGTTCCGTTTGGTGACTGACCCCGACATCATTTACAAACGAATCGAGGTAAGAATCAGTGTGGTCAAGTCTTGTTGTAGAAGTCTCAGATGCTAATCTGTATGATTGCTTGCAGGAAATCGTGGCTGATCGCGTCGGCATGAAGCTCTACACCGCGAACGCCCCCGTGCACTTGGCGACAGTGGAGGGCTACGACACGGGGTATCGCGTGCTTCAACACGGACGTGCCGTACTTTAACTTCGACGGCAAGGCCTACCTGGTTGGTGCCGGCCATTGCCCACGAGAGTTCATCATGCAGACGCTGACCTTGGTGGCCAGATATCTCCACTGGTTCCTGCCAGGAACTTCCTCTCCATTTTTTTTTTACTTTTTAGGTTTGGATAATCCATTGGATAATTTGAAAAATCCAGATAATTTGGGATCGCGTGGTGGTAAGTCCAGAATTTGTGTTTTTGCTCGGCACTCCATCTCGCCGTGTGTTCCTCTCGTTTTCACTATGACTCTTGTGTTTTGCCTTGGAGTGCCAGGCAGAGCCGAGCCTTAGCGAAACCAATAAGTTCCCTACTCTAGTGTTTTTTGCAGTCGATTTTGCAGTGTTGTTTGGACCCCTTGCTGTGTTTTGTTTTCATATACAAAAAGAACGCCGGACAACTATCGCTCGTCGCGACGAGATCACATGCACGGTGCCCCGGTGACCGGGATGCGCAACTTGCTGTCGTTGCAGCGCCGCGTGTGGACGCTAGAGACGCCCGCGGCATCCACCGACCGATGTTTCGCCTTTGCCTACACCCCAAGCGACTCCCAAGTATTTTTCGTGCACGAAAGCGGCCGCATTGAGTCGCTACAGCTCGAGGAACAGGCTGAGCAAGTGCCGACCAATGACCTAGAGCTGCTGCTTGGACTTGCGTGAGTTCCTGGAGGATGCTGAGCCTTCCGTGGGCCATTGGAGGTGGATGAAATACGTGGAGGAGTTGAGCACGCTGGTGTGCGTGTCGACCAGTGGCGCCATCGTCTCGGTGGGCGTGGAAGCCCTGGATGGCGAAGAAGTCGGCGGGGTGGACAGCGGCCTGCGTGCAGTGGCGTGGAGCGATAACCAGGAGATGCTGGCTCTTGTCACGGGCGCGGGATCGTTGCTGATCATGAGCAACGAATGGGAGGTTCTCCACGAGACGGAGATAGAGGCCTGGTTGCTTTCAGAGCTACCTGTGACAGGAGCGAGGAGAGCTGGTGCTGCGAGCTCTATTGGCGCGAAGACTCCAAGTTTATCACCGTTAATGTGGCGACCAACGCGAAAGAAGGTGGTGCTGTCGTGCAGAAGGTGTTGGTGCTCACGGAGCAACTGGAGTTTCACGCGCTTGGACGTCTGGAAGACGGACGAGCGATCCCCGGGTTGGGTACGGCGTTGGACTGGAGCCAGAGTCTTGCGCTCATTTCAAGCAGTGAAGTGAGGAAGGGGAGACTGGTCGTGGTGTTTTTCGAGCGCAATGGACTGCGCCATGGGGAGTTTGTGATTCCAGCGATGTATCGTGCGCCAGACTATCGAGTCGGACGAGTGAGCTGGTATGCGTCGTCTGATACGCTTGCCGTGAGCCTGTATCCTGTGATTGATGGAACGAACAATGCTGGTGACAGGAAACAGAAGAGCTGTGGTTGAGGAACAACTACCACTGGTATTTGAAGCAGGAGCTCCAGCTTCCTAGTGAGGATGATCTTGTTGGTTTCTGCCGGGACGAAGATGCCGCTGGTCGGTTGAACCTGGTGGCTTGTTCGTCGCGCTCACAAGAGCTTACTTCGAAGTATCTCACGGCAACTTGCGAGTGGCGGAGACGCTCGCGTACGAGGCCTTGCGCTTGCTGGAGAGCAGCTCGAAGAACTCTGTGGCGAGGCTGAGCAAGATGCCGTCTCACCGAGGCCACGACAAGGCCGCCTCAGCTTCGTATCTGATCATATTTAACAACGATGGCTTGCCATCCGACTTGGGCCGCGAGGCTCTGGAAGGGCTGAGCAACATCTTGATCAAGAACAACAAGTACCGGTACGGCATCCTGTGTCTGGAGGCGGCGGGCGCGCTCCTCAGCTTCCTGAACCAAGGCTGCGAGTACGGGCTGCTGTGCAAGCTCACGCTCGAGGCGGACGACGTGCATCGCGCGCTGCCGCTGCACGAGAAGGTGACGTGCGCAGCCCAGCGACAGGGCAACATCACGGTGTACGTCTATTTAACGCAGGAGATGACCAAGCTGTGGATCCGCGAGGGGAACTTCACGCGCGCCGAGGAGTATCTGGCCGCTGCGTGCCACTTCCTGCGAGACCACACGAACCTCCTGCCCCTCACTTCCTGTCGTATGTCATCAACGGCAGCTACTCGAGCAGCGAGGCGCCTTCCAGTCAGAGCGGCACGATGATGACAGCCACGTCGAGCTCCGTGTCGTCGTCGCTCTCAGGTTCCTTCCACCGTTCGTCGCGCAGCGGGGGGCAACGGCAGCGAGGTGGATACGGGCTCAACCACGACATCAATCTGCACCTGCTGGTGCGCGACGGGTATCGCTCCAGAGGCAGGTGCTTGGAAGGCATGCGCGTGATCAAGCACCTGCTCAACTATAGCACCAGATCGCCGCGTGGGAAGCGCACGCTGCTGCGCATGCTGCTGGCGCCTCCGAGCGCCGAGCTGTCGTTCTCACGAACTGGTGAGAGCCATCCCCACAAGGGAGGAAGCATGCCCGTTCTCGCCGAGGCGTGGGAGAGCAGCGAGAACACGATGAAGCGGACGTCGTCCGTCAAG
>JAABLL010000618.1:0-13097 GCA_012295475.1 Phytophthora gonapodyides | reverse complement strand
ATGACTTGATCGGCGAGCAGGACGTTGTGGAGCGTGGGGCGGCGCTGGTTGTGCGTCCATAGTTGCATGTGTGCGCGTATTGGTTGCGGCTTTGGCGTGAGTGGTGTATTTTTGTGTGGTAGTGTGTAGTGGTCGGTCGCCGGTCGTATAGCTCAGTCGGTAGAGCACAGTGCTAATAACGCTGCGGTCCAGGGTTCGAGCCCCTGTATGACCATTTTGCTGTCTTTTCTTGCATTCGTATCGTAGCCAAAACGCGTCTTTTGCGCCGTTTCGCAGGCTGTCACAGCTGCTCTCAGCGCCTGATGTGCCGTCACGAGTGTCGATGTTCACTGTAGCGGCTAGGATATATATAGATTAGGTGCGATCTGTACAAACACAGGAGGTTGTTGTCACCCATTATTATTAGGTTGACGACGGATCTACTTGCTTGTCCGCAGTTCAGACTGAGGTGAAGAAAGGCTAATATTTGACATGACATGTCGAAAACCCACAATACCTATTTATATATTATTTAGAGAGGCCGTACGATGCGCTTGTTGGCTACCTCCTTCATAGCACATCTTCAGAAGTCGTGGTATTGAAACGTGTTGAGCGGTTCTCTCCGCGTTTGCAGGCGTTGCCTGTGCGAAGCTGGAATTTTGATAATTCCGCAATCGTCTCAATTGGTCTAAAATCTCGTCCATGTAGTCACCTAAGGTTGTTTCACAAGATGACAGCTTCATTGCCACTTAAAAGAGATCGCATCGATCTCTTTTAACCGTTCACACGAGAAGGCATAGCCGCATAGTAACTCTATCCAAACTAATTTCATATACTTAGATGTTGAACTTGATGTCCAAGTTGCTGACTATATATTTCCCGTCTATATTATTAATCATAATAATGATTTTATGAAACCTGACGAAATCCGCAAAACTCAAGGCGGAGACAGATCCAGGCAAAAGTGCTTTACGCAAAGTGCACCCGTAGGTTTAGAATACTAAGCTATCGAATGAAATAGTTAATATTGATTGACTCGCTAAGCCAGATATATACGATTTTCTAACTTCCACCAAATTTCTCTTTGCCCGTCTTACAGGCAACTTTTGTTAAGTGTGCCTCGAGTCGTTATGAAACAATATATGAAAATTTCAATTATATAATGTTTAGGCATATTATACGTTTTGCTTTTTGAAATGTAAACTACGACCGAGCGAGAGGTTTCTTCTCTAAGCCATAGTCTATAATTCGATTACTGCTTTCCGCTTCGAATACTCTCCACTCAACACACATAACCTAAGTTCGCGTACGACCGACCCGCGCAAGATATGAATAGTCAAGATTTTGCTGTCTGCAATGTCGAATATGCAAATGACAGCGATACGTACGCCCTGGTCGCCAAAAAAACGGTCCAATCATGCATTTGGATCAAACTTTGCGCTGCAGACACGATGTCGTGAGTTTGGTCGTCGTCAAGGCCTCTCGCTTCGATTAGATAGCAATAAATGTCGCGAGAACACACGTGAGGGCAACTCAAAGTAAGAAATTGGAAGGGCAGGGGTCTCTTGTATACGCGATGCATTTTTATTACGGTTAATGAAATCAGGGATCTGTGGAAGATAACGAAGATGTCCGTCACATTTACATGCTAATCCGTCGTATACAGCGATGTACCCTTCCGGACACTATATAGTGCTGTATAAGACCTCTAGATGCATTTATACGCACCGCTTGATCGCGTTATGTAGCATTACTAGCGATATTCTAGAGCAGCTGTGGTGCATAGGAGCTGACCGAGCATGTAGCGACATCTAAAGGGCTTCTAGGATAGCCGAGATGTGTAGGACGCCGAGTGCATGTAGCATTAGTTAAAGGACTGTTAGGACGGTCAAGGGGCCCCGCGTGAAGTAGCGCATGTAGCGCGCTATCTAGAAGACTCACCGATAAAAATAAAAATAAAACCCATGAATTATAATCGTATAGTATGTGAGACATACAAGATCGCGATCTGCGGCCAGTCGCGCGGCCGATAGACGCGACCAAGAGGTGCGACTGGTCAGTGCGACTGGCCGCACGACAGAGCATTCATTCGCGAAAACGCCAGCAGCAAGACAAGATGGACCAGCAGACGGGTTTCAACTTAGCGTTAGCGCGCCTGCTCAAGAAGCAAGAGGCTCTGCAATAGCAGATCAACAGCGCAAAGAAAGCCGAGATCGTGGCCTTGTGTGATGAGACCTGGGCCAACCGCAGCGCGGACGCAGCGGGCGCTAAGGTGCAGAAGGCGATCGAAAAGACGATCGACCGCTTCATGTTGGATTTGGTGTTATGCGACGTGCTCGACCGTGCCGTGCGAACGGTTGCCTGGGGACGTCTGCCAAAATCGTTGTCGACCTCGAATTCCGAGCTCGAGCTGGAGTTCGTCTGTGTTTCAGCCACCGGTCGTTTGCTGGCGTTTATGGGTGTGCGAGGCTTGCCCGCAGGACCCGGCTTGCGAAGGTTATTCGCTGCAGTAGGCCGAGCCACGACACCCTAGACGTCGAAGTCCGAATCGTCGTCGCAGGCTTGAGTTGATGAAGCCGGTGGTTGGGGCTCTGTACGCGCGGCGGGGGCTGGGGTCCGTCTACCTGGGCGACCCGTACTCGGCGTAGTCGTTGAAAGTGGAGGCTACTTGTCGAGCTTGACTAAGACGGCGCAGCCTCGAGCTGCTGGCGACCACGTCTTCCAGTGCCGTTCTGTCGGCTTCGATGTGCTGCACAATGTTTTTAAGCTCATCAATCTGAACGTACTGTGCGTTATTCTTATCGAGCACTTTCACTCGCGATTTCACCTCGTTGAAAGCAACCTCCATCGCGCGAACCGTGTCTTCGAGATCGTGTAGATTTGACTGAGTGCTGCCAAGCTGCGGTGCCGTAGGAGGAGGACTGCTGGCAGTCTCAACAGCACCATCACTCGTCTCGGATTTCCTGGCCCTGTGCTTTTCGGCGGATCTGTGGATGAGCACTCGCTCAGACTCACTGGCGATGCCATGACGGTACTTAAATCGGTAAATCCAAGTGGCGGAAACGTTGAGGCTGATCGCATCGCCAGCATCCGCGAGAACTTGGGCTTTGTCCATTAGAAAGTCGACGTTCAGGAACGGATCGTTCTTTGACACCAAGGCTGCGAGATTGACCTGCTTGGTGGCCGCACGCTTGAGGGTCGCCATGAACAGTCTGTCCTCCAGCTCGGGAAAGCGGATCCTGCCCCCCCCACGTCGCTCTCGCCGTTGATGAAGACGTTTGACTCGGACAGAGTTGGGAACAGGTCATAGTACGTCTCAAACAGACCTCGGAAAACACAGTAACATACTGAATTGCTCCAGGCGTGTTGCCATAATAATCACGGCAGTACACGGACAAACAATATTAAGTACGGCGTATTTATTGACAAATATTTCATTAAACAGTGAATGGATCGGAAACAGAAAGTGGGAGGGCGTTCCGAAGGCATTTCGCAATGGATGTCATGACGCTCATCTCCAAAACGAGCGCTTGGAAGTCGAAGATAAGGCCCCGCAAAGCATACCTAAAGCATGAGAGTGGTCCGCACAGTGAATTATATTATAGATGCTAAACCCGATACACTGGCAGTGTACATAAAAATGGACTCTGAAACAGCCGTCAGTTTACTATTTCAGAGATCACAAGACCACTAACTAGCCCTATGATCCACCCACCATACTTTAGTATCGATGACTCTCGCTAATTCAGCCCGTTACCAGCGATTGTGATGGCATAATTGAACCGAGCTCGCTTCGTCCTCCTGGGCATAATTGTATTGCTATTATTGCCTCTAATTATTATTATATTGGTTTGAGATGGGACCATTAACCCTTTCGCGATTCACTTGCTTAAACTATACTATAGAGACCTAAGTCATTTGATGCTAAAAGGGCACAGAATGCGCCCTTCGAGAAAATCACGGTACGCGTATTGCCCATCGCTTGTAACATAGTACCTGCAGTGATTTGCAAGGAGCTTCCTGTTGTCTACACGAAACTTGATTTTTGTATGCTTTCATGATTATGCATTGTACTGTTTATGACCTGTTATAAAAGATGGTGCGTTCACGGTTGAACTTGTGTAAAAGGGCACATAATGCGCCCTTTTAGTTTTTTTTTTTTCGCACCGTGTTTTGCAAACAGCCTAGAAGGGCGCATTCTGTGCCCTTTTACCGCGAAAGGGTTAAATCTATATTACAAAAATACAGTCATACCAATTCGGCGATTCTTTTTTTTCAAGGCCTGGTCTCAGAGATCCATTTCTAAGGCATATAGAGCGACTTGTGAGGCGTTGCGGCGATCTTGCCCCGGATGGCGGTTTTCACCGCTTTTGGCAGTATGACGAAAAGGGAAACGGCAACTTCCAGAGTTCGCCACGGTGACGGTTTCATTAAAGAGCTTAAGTTGCCCTAAAGACAAGCATTGATGTTCTTCACTTTGAAAACCAGCGCGATGCAGGACTCCACTAAGGGGGAAATCCGCACCATTCTCGAAGCGAGCTTGGACGACCTGCACGGCGGCCTCACAACAGATCAAGTCAGCGACGATTTTTCTGATGCCTCGGGTGGCTCTAATGAGCTTGGCGAGCGTGGGCTGCTAGTCGGTAGCGGGGTCATGAAGCAGAAAACCGTTGTCAGCTGACACCTTCACCGACACGGTTGAAGATGAAAATGAAGGGGACGTTTCAGAAGCCGTGGTTTACAGCTTCGCTCGCGATGCGGTCTGTGTGGATTACCTGGTGAAAGGCATGCACGTGGGTGAGGAGGAAGAGATCGAGGAGAGGCCCAGATCAAGATGAGCGTGGTATTGTTGCTTATGTTCTAGATTCAGTAGCGGACAACCAACTCACTTTTAGTGTGAGGACTGTGCTCTCAGTATGGTTCGCTGCATACGGGCTGTACGCTATCAGCCTTGGCCCCATAACGGAAGTTGTTAATGGCACCCTCGCTTGTTCTGGTATTGGATTGTGAATGAAAACACTTAAGGACGACCCGGAGAAGTACCAAGGTGCTTACCTTTAAAAATACGGTTACACCGCGAGGTACTTTAGAGCGCGTCTCCGCGAGGTTATCAAGAACCTAAAACTGCATGGCTTTTCGATGGACTAGCTCCATCAATAATTAAAATGTGTCGCCGTCGGGTTACCAAGAGACATGATAAAGCTTCTAGCTCCTGAGCAAACGGTCAGGAACAAGTTTTCGTGTAAGGACATGCGTCTCAGATGCCGTGCGCGCTCGAGTGATTCAAGCGATGAGGATTGTTCACGCTTGAGGGGGGGGGGAAGCTGCTGATCAAACGGTCAGAAACAAGTTTTCGGATAAGGACATGCGTATCAGATGCCGTGCGATTCCAGCGATGAGGATTATTCAAGCTTGAGGGGGGGGGCATGCCCCAGTGCCACGGCAAGTTAAAGACTCTTAAGACCTGGAGAAGTTTGGATAAATTTGGGCATCATATCGTCATATAAAAGATGTTTCCAGATAATTTATCTTTATAAACGGGAACATTATCATCGAACATACCATAGTTATATCCGATCTGGGTGCGTCTCGTTTCTTTATCATCTAAAAGAGACAATATACCATGGACAGACGAAACGAGCCTCGAGAACTCGGACGACCCGGACTATTCGGGGAGTACCCGTTCCTTCGGGAAGGAGAGTCCGCATGCCGGGGTCAGAATCCCGGATGTGAACAACTGGTGCCCGCCCCGACATACAATGTACTTGACGGGTAACTGGAAAAGATGGGCAAACCTTGGTTGACAGTGGGCATTAGCCGCCGCACCCGGTTGATAGTGGATACTAACAACCGCACTCGGTTGAAAGTGGGCACTAACCGCCGCACCCGGTTGAAAGTGGGCACTAACCGCCGCACCCGGTTGACGACTGACGTAATCCCTAACGGTCGCGTTTATCTTCGACGGACTGGGCTTTGACCTTTGGGATGTTCTTCGATCAGGATAAGTATATATGTTGAGAGACTACCATATTCTAACAGTCCGGAGTGTCTTGGCTGGGAGTGGGGTCACTAACAAAGACCTTCTCCAAAATAACCAATATCAATACATAAAAAACAACAGCGCTCGTTATACACTCACAATATAGTCTGTCCGAATGAGTTACAGTCCCGAATACAGATAAATTGGGGATGCCTCCGCGCACCACTCCCGGATGGGAGAAATAAACAAGTTCCTTCGAACCACACAGCAATCTATTATCCAAATCCGGGGAAATTGCTAAAAAAACTCCCGAATTGCAGATGAATATGAAATGAATGCAGTCGCAAAGCAACCACAGGCAACTGACAAGTGAAATAGGTGGATCAATCCAGGGGGTACGAGTCGTGGTCCAGGGCAGCCGAAAAATAAATTGATGCTGAAGTAATTGCCATACATATTATCACATAATTTATGAGGGCACTGGACGCCTGCCAAATATACATTAAGACGCCGCCTTATCTGCAGCGATATGCCAGGGTCATATGCCCGACGTAAATCTGCAAAGACGCAGATATGGTCCCGATAAGTAGCCCTACCCCTGGATTTATATCTTGTACCCATCTTAAAGGTTTATCTTGGCATTTGTATGCTATAAATCCGACCATCACTTTGTCGGGATTATATCTTACTGCCGACAACTTGAAGTTGTGCTCACTTTTGAATCGAACGCGAAGGCGCCAAGTCGTCGGCGGTAGGCATCCTGCTCCTGGCTGGATCTAGTAGCGTTGTGGCTAATCTGCGTTGGCGTGGCGTAGGATCAATATGCGTTTGGGGCATTCCGGTCTCAGCTGGAAGCTGCGCTGCATCGTCGACTCCTGCGACGAGAGCACACTCTCGTCTGACGATGAGAACACACCGCCGAATGTTTTGTCGGGGTCACTGGACGACAGCTGGCGCTGCGCCGATGGTCCTGGTGACGTCTCCAGTTCAGCAGAAACGTCGAAGCCTCTGTACCTGTCACCTGAGCAGACTAAGCGTCGGTCCAAGATCGTCGTAAACTCGCCGTCGACCCCGGAGACGCCTCCTTCTTCGAGTGCTCGCACATGCGCCAGCCTAGCGACTCCGCCACTCGTGATCTTGGAAACGCCCCCAGCGTACACAAAATCGGGCAAGACCCATCATCCACGCCGCCAAGGACGCCAAGGACGCCAAGAACGCCGCGAGGCGGTTGCTCCGTACTCGCGCCAACGTTCGTCGAGTCGACCTGTCGGCGCATCGCGAGAATCGATCCAGTCTACAGTGGATTTGGGGCCGCTGGCTCAAACGCAAGCGTCTCGACCGGGAGACATCTTCGCGCCAGCGCGATGGCCGTACAGCGTTGCGCACTTGCGTGATCACTTCAACCCGCTTGCTACTATCTTCCCGGTGGTACAGCACGCCGGCTCGTGTAACTGTTGGGACCCGTGTCGGGCGAGCACCTGCCGCAACGCATTGATGCACGTGTTCTGCAGTGTGAACTGTTGCCCGTACCTGGGCAAGTGCGGCAACGGACTTGAGGATTCAACGAAGGTGTTCCTCGGGCGCAACCTACGCACCCGTGAGTTGGGGATTGTGGCCGGCGAAGACATCGGCGCCGGTGAGGTGCTTGGGCAGTACCTTGGGGAGATCGAGCACACGAGCACATCTCGCGCCAAGCGTCCGCGAAACCGCGGCTACCGTCTCGTGTTGAAGCAGAGACCCGAGAAGCCGGCACATGGGGTCTGCGCTGCTATTAACGCTGAGCGCATGGGGAGCCTCATGCGGTTCGTAAACCACTCATGTCGACCGGCGGCGGTGTTCGTCGAGCTGTCAAATGGCCGCCGTACGACAGTGGTGGTGGTGACCACACGGATCATTCACCGCGGTGAAGAGGTCACCGTGGACTACGGTGATGATCTTTGGTTTGTCTGTCGCTGCGACGTGCCCGAATGCCGCCATAGCAACATTCAAGACGAGCAAGATCCATGAGCAAGGCGCGAAGTGTCATGGCGCTTGCATTATGTCAGTCACGCGGTAGTTGTACGTCGTGAGGAACATGCATGAATGAATTGAAGTTGACTGAAAGCTGTGAGATCATTGTGGTTCCAGCTACCCAAGCTGTTGTTGCTGGATTCCAACGTGGGTGTTGTGTTTGACGTGGTCGGCGCGATGTTTTCGCGCCAAAGGCCAGGTGATGGGTCCCAACCCAGTTTGGATCGTGTTGTCTGCGCACTTTGCGCGCGCAATTTTCCCGCGTGGAAGTTGCCAAGAGCAGCATCGCTTCAAGATCAAAGTCGAGTGGGTGGTGAGTACGGCTTGCCTTGGCTGAGCGGCAGGCCAACCTCTTCTCTCACTTTCGCTTTTGCCAGCTAGCAAGCAGTGCTCCCTTCCAAGTCCACCTCCCCGGCCGCCTCACCAACTACCTCCACGGCACCTATCCAAGCATCATTTCTGGTGTGTTGAACGCTGTCGTTCCTCTTGCAAGGTGGAAGCTGACTGACCTAACTGACTCTGCATGATCTATCTGTCTTTAGATGGGCAAGAATTCAGGCAGCACAAACTACACGATGCTCGACATCGAACGCCTCTTCCAGATCATCGAGGCAGACCTTCCGCTGGGTCGAGACGAGTGGGAGCGTCTTGCAGTGACGTACAACGCCGGCCGAGCTCGTGGATCGCCTGAGCGTGACTTCGAGAGCTTGCGGCGCAAGTTCAATGTTCTCTATAGCGCCCGCAAACCGACGGGCATGCCAGAGATGCCACCGCACATCCTGAGAGCTAAAGAGATCAAGAGGGCCATCGACGACAAGGCTAACGTGATCGAGATCGACGACGAGGCGGATCGGGACCAGCGCTTCGTGGAGCCCGACTTCTCCTTCGATCCCGACCCCGACACCGACACCGATTTCTTGGAAGGGGGAGGGGAGGGCTCGCAGCAGGCACTCGACACTGACATCAGCACCGGTGATTCGCTCTTCACGGGTGCGTCCGTTGCGAGTGGATCAACAGAGGCTAGCAGATGTCCACCGAGCAGCGTGTTTCAAGACCTTTTAGCGGCACCACTTCCCGGAGATAAGCTTGCAGCTCGTACTTGTACACAACGCCCAGCACCGCTACGAGCGCCACGACACCCACGGCTTCCTGGCTCCGGAGGGCCACCTGCCGATGAAGGACGTCTTGCTGGGGGCCAGAAGAAGAGTTCGAAGTACAAGACCTCGTCAAACCGCCTTGGTGGCACTGATTTGACCTCTTTCCGCGATGCGGTTGGCTCGAAGCGCTCGTTCGACGAGGACAAGGACGCGCAGGAGGCCAGCTTCGCGAAGGCTAAACGGATTCGGGCCATGAAGGCGACCACTGCACTGAAGGCCAAGCTGAGCGGTCTCGAAAGCACGGCCAATAACGTGGGCGGCAGCATCATGGAAACTATCCTTGTGCTACGCGAAGAGAACGAGCGCAAGGCGGAAGCCCGCCGAGCTGATGAAGAGCAACGCCGTCGCGACGACAAGGCCGAACGGGAGGAGCGCCGTCGCCAGGAGAAGATGGAGGCTCGTGAGGAGGCACGAGCGCGCACCCAAGAGTTGGTTTTGTTGATCAGCGCCCTCACGAAGAAAGACTGAAGCAACGACGACTGCAAGCGGCAGCGGGGCATGCACCACCGAGCGAGTCTCTTTCATTCTCATTGATGTAGCGTTATACACAGCTCTAAAGCCCCCGCACCCACCACCAATGACAAGCTCCAATTTCTGTGGATGAAAGTGTTGATGTCGTAGCATCTCTTAGTGATCATGGGCCTTGCAGGCTCTCGAAATTCTCGCTCCTACAAGCATCAATTTCAATCTCGTTCATACTCACTCAAGACAACAAGACAAATACAAACACACGGAAATATTCCATCTGCACAACTACATGTATTTTGAGTTAGCAATCCAGGTGCGCTGGTAGCTCCATTTCACCTGAGAAGGTCGTACGGATTTGCGAAATGCCAACTGTGCGAACACGGTAGTTCACCAAGCGAAACATGTTGTTCAGCCGCAGTCCGCGAAGTGTAGGGTCGTACGGGAGCGGGAGATTGAGCCGACTGTACACATTTTGGATGCTCCCCATGCCCCATTCTGCTGCCTGCCGCACAGAGGTGATGGCGTTGTGAAGTGTTCGCGCCGACCTTCTCAGCGACGGCAGCAGTCGCTCGAGGTCGCCATCCTTGAGTGGTGTGAGGATACGGCCAACCATGGCCGTCGAACAGGGAAACGCCGAGTATGACACGACGTTCATACGGGTGTCGGGGCAGAACGCAGGGTTGAGCAGCTTATTGCGAAAGCCAAGCGACGTGTCCGAGTCATTCCATGACCCCGGACAGTTGTGCTTACACCAGATAATGCATCCGTCTGCGGCAAAGCAAATTGTACCGGTCACAAATACAGAGTGCAACCACCCATTGTACATTGCATTCTGTAGATCGGCGTTCGAGGGCTGCTGGACCTACATAGCACCAAACGATAGGTTAACCTTCAGTAAATCACAATCCAATTTCAACAGTAGCGTTGTGCGTACCTTGAAATTTTTCCCATCGATGAATCCGAAGGTGCTCTTGAGCAGAGGCTCTCGAGCTTCAACAAGCCTCGCCAGCTCGGTCTGGTGGGTCGGTGATGGCCAGGATATGCGTGCTGGGCTGTAGTTGCCGAGAGCCGTCGACAATGCTTCCTCCGCCCGTCGCAGGGTCCGCGCTAAGGTGCTTGGAGGAACACCGAACAACATACTCAGGCTGCTCAACTCCATCGAGCCGACGTAAAAGCACAGGACCAGTCCCAGCGCCTGGTGGCGGTAGCGAAGCTTGAGCGGTCGGCCTCTCGAGCAAGCGGGAGGGACTCGGTAGTAAATACTAAACCGCCGAAGAAGCTGGCGAAAAGAGGGCCTGTGTCATTCACGTAATGTTAATATATTCGTTTCGATCAACAACCTAGAGCAGTGAGTACCTTGTGAGGCTGGTAGCGTTGAGGAAGTTGATATCGCTCCCGTACTTGTAGAGAACCATCCATGCGGACTCACTGGGCACGTCCAAGCACTGCGCCGTCAAGTAATGTCGGCTGCGCATCGCTACCTTCCACGCCTCGTCAACCAGACGACGAAACACTTCACGGCTAGCCTCGCTGAGCTCCCTGCCCTGCTTCACGAGTGCATCTGCGAGCAGCAGCAGCACGTCCGTCTCGTCGTCGGCCATCTCATCCACTTGTTCTTGACAGCTCTAATTGCAAAGTGGCGCGAAAACTAGAAGCCACCGGCGTGTCCAGGGCAAAGTGACGGGTACATTTCGTCATTATACTTAAACATACAGTGACGGCCTGATTCAGGACAGTATCGCGGGGACACAGGTGTTGGTTCCATGCCATTTGTGGTGAAGACTTTTTGCGATAAAGCGGCATATATCTTTCTTGAGACCGTCATACTCACTGCAGATAAGGCGGCGTCTTAATGTATATTTGGCAGGCGTCCACTACGACCATATCATTATTTATGCCGGCAGATTGCTATTTTGGAATCATAATTTATGTTACTCGCTCAGCTTTATGCAAACTCTAGTATGCGATAAAAATTAGAGCTTGTGTTCATACAAAAATTCATATGCGGGTTCAGTCAATACGATGCCAGTCACCCATCTATCTGGCAAGCGGTAGACAGCTCAGCTCCCACTTTCGAAACCTGCAATGACCAAGCAGCAACACTCACCTCAACCAGCATGCTGCGCGCACCCCGCTCTCGTCCCTCCTTCTCCATGTCCTGAAAGACCGTGGCGCCCGACTCAATGCGGCCGAGAAACGAGCGCTGCATTGCATTATTTATTTTTCAGCTTTAGAGCATGCCATTATTTATGAACGTGCTTGAGTCGACCATCTCAAATTATTTATGTGATGTTGCTTGGCCTAATAAATAAAAATGCCATAATCGGCAGCCCTGTCGTGGTCCCCACCTAAACGGGCCTTCAACTTAGATGAGAGTCTTCACACGGTTCCTCGGCCTCCGTGGGTCTTAGTCATCCGATATGCCAGCGCTCCCGGATCGCAGCCTCGTAGTAGTCGCTATCGGTCGTAGCCGTCTTCCTCAACGCAGTACGCTCAAAGCAAGGGAGCCGACAAGGCACTCTCAACTAAAAACAAACTCTGTTTCTTTCTTATCGTTATCTTCTTCTGTCTGACTTGGTCTCCTGAATTCTTGGCGGTCTCCGTCGTGTCCGCGCACTTGCATTCCGGATGCCTTAATCTTTGTATGGGTGGGTTGCACGTCGAACGTCATGTCGGGCTCCGGAGCGGAGCACGCGTCACGTGTGACGGCGGTATCTTTGAGATCCTTCAAATCACTTGGAGTTTGTATCGGGATCTGCTGCACAGTCCATCCCGAAGTTTGGACTGGCGTTGCGTGTCTTCGGGCACGCCTTGAAACTGGCCACCAGGCCAGCTGGTCAGGCGACGTGTCACTCGCTGATTCACAGCTTCAACTTTATCCAGGGTGTCGGTCCATCCGGAGGTCAGTCGGTCATCCGGATATCGGGTTGTCCATCGCGGACTCGGACTGTACGGGTTCCCCGGGCTCGAACATTCACTCTCCTTCATCACTTTGGGGAACAGGGGCTTATCTCTCTTGGCTCTTTATCGCACCTCTCAGGTTCATCCTTCCACGGCCACTCCGGGTATCGTTCATTCGGTATGTACAGTCTGGATGCGTGGGTCCAGGTCGGTGACAACATCAGGGAGCCAGTCCTTGGGGGTGTCACACGTGATTGCATCCCGAACAACTGCCTCTCCCACTTGATTTACGGGTGCAGATTGGACGGCGCTGCCGTAGACAGGAAACTCCAGATCGCATCGTGTGAAAGAACTAGTGCTTAATTCGGGACTGGCATGTGACGGTCACATGCCAGTCCCGAATTAAGCACTAGTTGCACAAGGTCACATTGTGACCTTGTGCAATCCCTATGGGCATCGTTTGTCTTCGGCGGACCGGACTTCGACCTTTTCGATGCAATCGATCTGAATACAGAAATACAGAGATGACACGAGGCGGCTCGAAATCGAGTAGCCACGCGCCGCCGTCACCAAGGAACTCCGAAGAAGCTTTGACTTGGAGT
>JAABLL010000615.1:0-13121 GCA_012295475.1 Phytophthora gonapodyides | reverse complement strand
TTCTCCCATCGAGAACGACGTGCACTCGAGCAAGCCGTAGTGGTTCAGCGTGATGGCGAAGTGCACGGCTTCCAGCAGGAAGCCCTTGGACGCCAGGTATTTGACGGCCTTCTCGTACTCCTGCGTCACAAGCAGGATCTCAAAGTACAGGAACGCCGACAAGTTTCCTCCAGCAGGATGCGTCGCGCCCTCGAAGTGCGAGGGCCCGAACCGTTGGATGTGCTGGGAGAGTTTGGAGATCGTGTACGTGCTGTCCGGCCCCGAGCTTGTAGCCGCCACGCGCTGGATAAAGCACAGCCGCTGCCACAGATAGTCCTCCACGGTAGTCAAGATGCGGTCCTCGCTCGCGTTGACGTTGCCGAAGCAAAGCAGGTTGACGACGCAGCGCTCGAACGGGTTCACGACCGAGACAGCGTCGATCGACGAGCTGATCAAGCGGTGGTAGCGATCCACCAAGCGGTCGAACTCGGCCGGAAACTGCTTGGAAAACGCGTTCAGCGGGTTGGCGTTGCGGTCTTCGTACAGACTCTTCTGGTGCGCGCGGTATCGGAGTCCGCAAAGGACGTCGGCGTCGATGGGGCATTCACCGCCAGCAGTCGACAAACTGGCCACGAGATTGACAGCCTCCTGGTCGCCTCCGCAACGAAGGCAGTAGTACACAATAGCCCAGATATTGTCCACGTCGGTGCCGCTGCCACTGCCGTTTGCAGCGTAGCGAGAGCTGTGTAGGTGCTTCACGAACGCACGGATGGTAGACACCAGGTCCGGGATGCCGCCGGTGGCGAGGCTGTTCTTCTGCACGGTCTCCTGAACAAAGGCGCGGAACTGGTTCTCGAGGAACACGCGCGCACCGAAGGCAAAGCGGTGCTGCAGCAGTGTACGCTGCGACTCGTCGCTTCCCTCCCTCACAGCGGCGAACTCGCGCTCTGCTAGCCTTGGAGCGCTGGGCTTGGCAGCGTCGCCACCCGCCAGCATGTCGTTCACCAGTTGCCAGCACTTGAGCGCAGCCTCCCACTTGGATCCAGTCACCGAGATGGACACATTGGCCGAGCACACGCGCTGGAAGTAGCGCGCCAGCTCGAACTGGCTGCGCGTGTTGGGCACCCTGCTGCTGTTGAGCTCCTTGATGACCGCGTAGTACTGCTTCATCTCCTCCGTCATGGCGTTCTCCACGTGGAGCTGCGACATATGCAGCGACGGCGCAAGGCTCGCCGTGGTGGACTGGAACCGCGGCTGGCCAGCGAAGGCCGCGCCGCTGAGCCCCTGACCGGAAGCCGGCTCGAGCGCCAGGCGCTTCTCGCGTGAAGCGGAGGAGAAGATGTTGCTGGCCGCCTCGTCCGCCTCCAGCACGCGCGGGTAGTTGCGGATACCGAGCTGCTTGGCGCCGCCCAAGTCCTCCAGCAGACGCTGCTTGGCGTCCTCAAAGTCGTCGATCATGGCGCGGTTCATGCGGTCATGCGTGGCCTCCACCGTGCGGCGGTTGACGTCTTCGATGGCCGTGAGCACGATCATCTCGTGGTGGTGGGCCAGGTAGCCCTCCAGGTCCGTCTCGCCCAGCGGCGTCTCTGGCTCGAACTCGGGCGCGATCTCGAACTTCTGCAGCTCCTTGCTGAGCTTCTCGGCGTCGATACCCTTGGCCGCTAGCAGGAAGTTGGCCTTGTCGGCGCCGCCGGCGGCAGGGCGCTTGCGGCTCCCGTTGTGGCCGATTGGCAGCGAGCGCGACGCGTCATCCAGCTGCTCCAGACGCTTCTCCAGCCGAGGGATGCCCAGCTCACCCAGGGACGTCGTCAGCTTGAGCGAGCTCTGGTACAAAGCCCGGAAGTCCACGTCGTTGGAGGCCATGGCGACGGAGGGGAGGGGGCAGGCAACAAGCTCTCGGTACTGCGCGCCTAAAAGCAATGGAGCGGCTTTTGGCATGATGTTACATGGGTTGCGTGGATGTGCTGCTGGATAGGATATGCTGTTAACGAGGGAATTGGTGTAGTACACACAACAGAAACATGAAGTTGAAGTGGCTGTCCCAGTGTGCGAGGCGTGCCTGCACTGGTGAAGAACACGGAGTGAAAGCTTCTGTTGGGGTAGTTATTGCAGTAGCGGGACATGGATTTATACCGAGCTCACCACTGGCGCAACAGTGTCGACGATAGATGGATGAGTGGATGACTAGGAAACGCTATCGTGACAGAGCCAAAGGTTGCTGCTACAGGAACACTGTGCTACTTTATTTTTCAAGGCTGCTGACTTGCCATTTGCATTCCGGTGCCGCAGTACAGTAGCAGCACGAGAATTTACTCGTGCTGCAACTCGAGTAAATACTCGTTCTGCTGCCCTCGAGCAGAGGAAGCGCTGTGGCGCACGACTTCGGTTGATGTTGATTTTGCTAGCGACAGCTTCAAGACCACGCACGCTTCGCTGCTCCAATGCTGCTGCTCCAACAAGACAAAAAGCTCTTCGGAAGAGCCTCTTCCTCGATCGCTGCGTCGTTGCGACACCGCCATTCGCTAGGCCGGACCAAAACCGCGGCGTGGAGGGTACAGCACCACCCGATTCGCGCAGAGGGAGCGGAAGATGCCCGTTACCTACGGACGGCATCGCTCCGCCTCGACAATGGCGCCAATAATTACGAGGAAATTAGGCGCATCGAAGTTCATAATTGTGCTTGCACTGCAACGAGCATGATCCTCTTCCTCACCACCACTGGCTCCAGTCGCTCGAGCTTTGAGCTTCGGATCGCAAGTATCTTTGATTTACTATTGAAAAACTTCGCGACCCCTACCCGCCGAGGGTTGAAAGGAGTGATGGTCCCATTCCAATCGTCGATCGCAAAAAGGGAAAACGCGGCGCGCGGCGGCCGACGCAGACCAGAGAAGACACCGAGGACGCGCAGTCCTGGTGGAGCCCAGTCCGCGCCAGGTGCAGCAGGCGACCCCAGCGCAGCAAGGGGGAAGGCTCGCAGCAGTCCCCAGCTCGTGGAGCGCGAAGCACCCGCCCTCTTATTAAGTACGTCCGTCGTCCCCCTTTACAGTCGCGAGTGAAATCCGCGCCAGCTGGAGTTCTTAACCCTATCATGGGCCTCTTATCGGTTACAAGCTGGTATCTAACCTTGCTCTTGTGTCATATTAGACCCAGTAGGCAGCGAGTACTACCGGTAGCGTCATGGCCTGGACCTGCACGGCGTGCGAGTTCGCAGCCAACGAGGACGGCCAGGACGCGTGCGTGGCCTGCGGCTCCGAGCGGCCCGAGGAGGAGCAGCAGCAGGAGGCGGAGGCCGAGGCCGAGGCACCGCCCCCGGCCGAGGAGAATGGCGCCACCGACGACGACTCGGCCCCCGAGGTCGTGGTCATTGAGCTGCCCGCCAAGGAGAAGCTCGGCGTGAAGCTCATGCCGCCCAAGGACGGCGTGATCGACCACGGCCTGGCCATCGACAATATCAACAACCCATTGCTGGAGAACAAGGTGCAGGCGGGTGATCTGATCGTGGCCATCGGCGGCCAGGACGTGGATGGCATGGGTTTCTCGGACGCCATCGACCTCATCCGCAAGATGCCTCGTCCTCTCGCCATTTCGTTCGAGATCGATGAGGCCCGACGCCAGGAGGTTGTAAGAGCCAAGTTCCAGGCCAACAAGGACAATGATTTGGACACGCAGCTCACGACCTACGCCGTCGTGTTCGATAATGGACCCATGGGGCTGAACCTGGAAGAAGCAGTGCGGTACGGTATTGACGGCGCCGTGGTGCGCGCGTTAAAGGGCCAAGCCAAGACGAGCGGCATGATCACGGTCGGCGATATCGTGTACAAGGTGAACGAGACGGACGTGCTCTGTATGCCGTACCAGGAGGTCATGAACGTGCTTCGTAACGCGACGGCCCCCAAGACGCTGCAGTTCGTACCGAAGGACAAGCTCGCGGATGTGCAGCGCGTGAACTCTCGCCACTCCGAGTCGTTCCGGATGCGCGAGTCCACGTCGCACGTGAAGCAGAAACTGATGAATAACCCGCGCATGGTCAAGGATGAGGGCAACGACGGGGACGATAACCAGTCGATCGCGCAATTGATTCTTGACAACCAAGCTGCGACCATCAAGAAGGGCCGCATGTATAAGCAAGGACGCGTGATGCGGAACTGGAAGTCGCGATACTTCGTGCTCAGCGTGTCAAAGGTGGAGTATTTCAAGAGCCCGAGCTCGACGACGTCACGCGGCGAGATGAGCTTTCTGAACCACCGATGCACTGTTCGCTCGCTGCCTGGCACGGGCGACATCGTTTGCCGGTCCCCCAATGTGACGGCAGAATTCTTGCTTGAGCTCCGTGTGGACGACCGTCGTATGGTGATGGCCTGCACGTCCGAGTCGGACAAAAAGGGCTGGATGGACGCAGTGAAGCTGGCCATCGACGCCTCGAAGACGGTCAACCGCACACAGAGCCTTGGAGAGTCTCTGCGGGAGGCCAAGGCATTGCGTACACAGCGCACCGAAAGCATTTCGATGGACGGAACCTTCTTGGAGCGTAACGCAGGTGGACGTTTGTCGCAGTTCAACTACGAAGCTTTCTCAACGCCTGTGGTGCACGTCGGCGTTCTATCGGCGACGAACTTGACCAAGTCCGGTAGTTCGGTGAACGCAATCTGTGAAGTCACGGTGGGTGCAGAGACCTTCAAGACGTCCGTTGTGAAGAACCAGCGCTCGCCTGTGTGGAAGCAGGATAACTCGGCTTCCTTCGAGGCGCCCAGTGACGACACGGTGGTGGAGATTCGTATCTTTGACGAGCACTTGTTCCGGGCAACGGAGCTTATTGCTACACTGTCGATTCCTCTGAAGTCGCTGCCCAACATGCAAAAGACGACCAAGAAGTACCCTCTTGCACTTGGCAGTCGCTCCGCTGGAGCTGTGCTGACCCTGTCGCTCGAGTATGTCAACAAACTGAAGGCGTACGAGGAGGACCAGGAGCGTGGGCGTCTTGGCGATGACCTGAACAGCAACGGCATGATGAACGAGCGTGACGAAATGGTGAAGATTAAGGCCGAGGCTCAGATGGCAGCTGACGAAGCCACATCCCACGCTGCACGCGCGCAGGAAGAGGCGCACATGCTTCTTGAACAGTCTCGCCAGAAGGCCGAGGCCGCTATGGCAGCAGCTCGTGAGGAGCAGCGTGAGGGTAAGGCCGCTGTGGAGAAGGCGATGGCCGAAGCCGCGCGTGCTAAGGAGGAAGCTGAGATGCAGCTTGCAGAAGCCCGGATGGCACAGGAAGAGGCGCAAAAGCTGATTGAAGCTAACCGGCGTATCCAGGAGTCGGACGTCCAAGGACCGTCGATTTACGGTGCGTATCGGCGCATGGTTCAGGAAGGCCAATCGAACGACGACGTGAAGAAGAAAATGCAGGAAGACGGCATCGATGACGTCAGCATTCAGGCCTTCTTCGACGGCATTAACGCCTACGACGAGAAGATCCGCGCGCTGCAGGAAGAGGTCGAAAAGCTCAAGCGAAGCCGTTCTGTTCGGCAAAGAGAGGAGCCGCGGGCGCAGGATATGCTGGCCAACTTGGATATCTCTAGCGACCAAGTGAAGCTGCTCCGTCGGCTGCTGAAGCTGGAAAAGCAATTGCAGCAAGCCGGTATTGCCGTGGCTGCCGATATCCCGTACGAAGAAGCCATGGCGAAGGTTCAGGAAATCTCCAAGCGCATGCAAGAGATCGGATCGGCGGATGTGACGCACCCCGATCTAGCGATTCAGAAGCAGCTGCGCGAAGAATACTACCGTTTGGAGCAGGATATGGAGAAGTACAACACGGCGCTGATGCTGACTGACGAGTATGCGGCCGAAGAAGCGCGAAAGGAGCGCGAGTGGGAGGAAGAGAACTACGAGGACAACGTGAAGGCGCTGAAGGCGATCCGTCGGATGATGCCGGTTGAGATTAAGAACATGTCGGAAGCTGATCTGCAGACCAAGAAGTCACCCGCGGGCAAGGTGCTTCCTCGTGACGTTGCTCGGAAGTGGAAGCGCACGAACGTGCTGGAACTGCTGCGTATGAATCCGGCCGATATTGCCAAGAATCACCCGTCGCTGCTGGAGAATCTGCGTGTGACTGGTCTCACGGTGACGGAGCGGCGTGCGCTGCATATGCATTTGCGCGAGATCGCGGAGACGTGGAAGGCCCAGCAGGGCGAGGAAATGACCAAGAAGAAATACGAGTGGTTTAAGTCACTCAGGGAGACGTTCAAGACCGTGGTGAACTCGTACAACAAGCACGTGAAGCAGTATGGACCGGAGGACAACCACCCGTACGCCACGCGCGACGACCCGGACATTGGGTGCCCCATGATTGGCAAGCAATGCCCCATCAAGGCGAACAAAACCCCTGCGTATAACCAGGATCTTGGGTACCCCGACGGCGACGTCTACATGGAGTCCACGGTGCAGAAGGGCAACCCCGATGACGCTGGCGCACGAGCCCTGGCGGAAGCGCAGGAGCTGGCCCGCGCGAAGCTCGCGAACTCTCGCGCGGACGCATTGAAGAAGCATTACCGCAACGTGCGCCTCGTTGCTGAGGCGAACGGAGTCTGCGAACTGATCGACACCTCGCTCGATCAGATCGAGAACAGACAGCTGCTCTGGTTCCAGGCGCGACTCAAGCGCCGGCTGGAGCACACGGAGACTGCGGCGACAATTAAGGTGGAGCTGGCGGAATTTGGCGAGGTGGTGAACGAAATCCGTTTGGTTAGCCTCAAGTTTGCTGAGCGCTCGGGCATGAATCTGTCCGGCAAGCGGGATGCGGCAAAGGATGCGAAGGATACGCGTTCGTCCATCGAGTGCAACCTGATCTTGCTGTATTGCGACGCCGTGGCGGACTGCTTTGACGGGATGGACGAGCGCATGGACGAGGTGAAGGCAAGTGACAAGCGCTTGCGCTCCGCCATTCCTGTGATCCGTGACCTCCTCAAGGACCTTGCTGGGAAGAGTCGGAAGACGCTGGACTCGCTCAAGGACAAGGGCCCCGCGATGACGCGCCGCGTGAAGACGAGGACTGAAATCATGAAGGAAGCCAAGGAGAAGAACAGCGCTAGCGCAGCGCCGGCCGAGAGTGAGGCGGCTGAGGAAGCTCCTGGCCCCGCTCGGGCACCGCATCCGATGATGGCTGGCCGAGGAAGAGGACGTGGTGGTCGCGGAGGGCTGTTCGCAGCGATTACGGGGCGTGGTGGTCGCGGCGGTGGAGACGATGGCGATGGCCCTCCCGGACCTCCTGTCGACTTCCTGGCATCAATTCGCGGCCGTGGCCGTGGCAAGCCTGGCGGCCCAGGACGTGGCGACCTGTTCTCGGCGATCAAGGCGCGCGGAGGCGGCGACGATGGTGGCCGCGGTGGCCGGGGTGGCGACTTGATGTCCGCTATTCGAGGGGGACGAGGCCGAGGCGGGATGCCTGGCGGTCGTGGCGACTTTTTGGCGGCTATCGCTGCACGCAAGAAGGAGTAGAGAGAACCCTCAGGCAGATAGCCACTTGTGTTAGAATGGCGGCTTGGTGGGGAGCACCAAGTGAGAAGGTTGAGAGAAGCGTAAAACAACAAAAAAGGGAAAGATGAAATGAGGTCGTGTGTCTTTCGTGTTCTAGCTCGTCTTGTCGCTAGTCGTTGCGGAACTTGGGCTCCGTCTTGGTCATCACCGCACCGACAGCCTTCACCAGGTCGTCACTGTACAGCACAGCGGCGTTGTGGTAGCGAATCTGCTGCAGCGAGTCCGTCGTCGAGTGGTCTCGCTGGTAGTGGATCGTTTGTTTGATGCCACGAATCGTGAGAGGACTCTTGCTGGCAATGGCTTGTGCGATGCCTCCAACGTGGGTCAGCAGTGCTTCCTGGTCGGGCAGCGCTTTCAACACCAGCCCAAGCTTTTCCGCCTCCAAGCCGCCGAAGTTGCGCCCCGTGAAGGCGAGCTCCTTCGCCTGGCGCTCGCCCACGAGCTTCGGTAAGCGCTGCAACGTCCCAACATCCGCGATGATGGCGAGATCCACCTCCTTGACGGAGAACACTGCGCTCACATCAGAGTAGCACAGGTCGCAGGCCGTGATGAAGTCCACGCCAGCTCCGATGCAGGGGCCGTGCACCGCCGCGATGACCGGCACCCGACACTTCTCCGGGGCCGAAATGACCTGCTGGAACTTATCGATGACGCGCATGAGCTTCTCGCGCTTGCGGCCCTCGCAGGACTCGTCCATCGCCACCTTCTGCATCTGTGCGAAGACGTCCAGATCCATGCCGCTCGTGAAGCCGCGGCCTTCGCCAGACACCACGACGGCCTTGACGCTCGGGTCCAGCTCCACCAGCTCGAAAGCCTGGGCCAGCTCCATCCACATCTGCATGTTCATGGCGTTCACCACCTTCGGGCGGTTGAGCTTCAAATGGAGCACGCCCGAGGCGGCGTCATCGTCGGCGAATCCCAAGGACAGCGTATCGAACTTGGAGGCTGCCACATCCAGCGGCTGTGGGGGCCCCGTCATCCAGTCCGTGATGTGCTCGTGGTTGCTCTTGGACGCGAAGCCTCGCTGCATCATAGCTGGTAGAGCTGCACGGGAGCGCAGGAGCGTGGAGCGGAGGACCAGCATTGTTGCTACAAGCACTCGACTTGAAATGATTAGGATTCGAACGTGAAAAAGTTTTGTGTGCACCACATATTGAATGCCATTGGCTAGGTAACTTGAAGTCGAATCTATGGTTTTCTGGGGCCCGAGGTCGGTACTGGTACTGGTCAATCATGCAGCATATTCTTGAGCAGTTCCGAGGACTTCTCGTATCCGTAGAACGTCACGGCGTTGCAAGGGAAGGCGCGCACACACGCCGTGCCTAAGCCGGTGAAGAAGATCCGCCATCCGCCGAGCCGATACAACTGCCGAGCCTGGTACGCGATTTTGTGCTCCCCGGGTTTGTGGCTGACGGGCAGCGTCTGGATGGCGGATTTGATCACTGGAAGGGGCGACACAATACGCAGCAGCATGTTAGTATACAACCGCACCATCCTGTGAGTTGCGTCGAACAGCGTCGATTTCTAGGGCTCAAAAACAGCTGAACGCACCGTCAAAAGGATAGGACACGACCCAGGAAGCGACACCAGCAACACCACCGGCGGTCAACATGGAGGTGGTGGCGTTGATGTTGCTGTCGACCATCTTGCGCTTGGTGTATTCGTAGAGCCAGAAGTAGACGGCGAACGACGGCACCTCGCGCCACAGCGTGCACGTGAAGCCGAGGAAAAGTCCGGGTGTGCCCCGCACCTTGAGAATGTGCCGGATGGAGTCCATCGGTCCGCGGTACTGATTGCTCCTGCGTCCGTCCTGCACCTGTAGTCGACACTTGATGAGCTCCGCAGGGGCCAGCGGCACCGTCTGCCAGAAGCCTCCGACCGCACCAGCGTAAAAGACCGACTTGAGCGTCGGGTTCTGCGGGTTGTCGTCGATCATCTGCAGCGTGCGCTCGTAGACGGCAAACATGACGGCGTTGGTCGCCGCACTGCCGATCAGCGGGGACGTCATGCCCTTGAAGAAGCCCTGGAACCCTTCATGCTTCCACTGCACACAAGCACCGAGCGTCATTCCCAACCATTCTCCATCGCAATGAATTAAGACGGCAGCGTACAGTTTGGCGAGTGCAGTCTATCGCGCCGTTGTAATACTTGCTGTACGTCTGGAGCCGCACTTTGACCTGCAGGACGATCGACGGTCGGTCAGTTCAAGAGACGCAGCCATCCCATCATGCATCAAAAGCCGCACCGTGTCGAAGGGCTGTCCGACGATGACGCCGGCGATGCCGCCGACGGTGCCGGACGTCAAGTCGATGAGCACCGAAGGCTTGGCGTCCTGTGCCATCGGTCTCGGTGTTAAACACGCTGTGCGTGTGGGGCGCGAGGCGAGTGACGCACATCGCTTGGGCAAAGTCGCCGCAAAGCCGGCAGCGTACCGCTTCCGGCTTGTCATTGGCTGAAATTGCGCCGCGCGTAATTACGTGCCGGTACTATTTTTTACGTGCCACACACATTATTGTGTGGTCTCAACGCAAACGCGCCCAGGCAATTGGTTGGCTGGCTGTTGCGCCGCCGCTGAGTGGCGCCGTATTCTGGTTTTCCTGCAAACCTCGCCGCTTATTTCCCGTGAAGATCCGCACTCGCCGGCAAGCTTTCTCCCTGTCAACATGTTGGTCCCCAAGACGAACCGTATTGCCGTGTACTCGTACCTCTTCAAGGAGGGCGTGATGGTGGCCAAGAAGGACTTCGCGCAGCCCAAGCACGAGGCCGTGGACGTGCCCAACCTCCAGGTCATCAAGCTCATGCAGTCGCTCAAGTCGCGCGGCTACGTCAAGGAGACCTTCAACTGGCAGTGGTTCTACTGGTACCTCACGAACGAGGGCATCGAGTACCTCCGCTCGTACCTGCACCTGCCCGCCGAGATCGTGCCGGCCACGCTCAAGAAGCAGGCCGCGCGCCCCACGCGCCCGCAGGCCCCGTCCGCTGGCGGCTTCGGCCGTGGCCGCTTCGACAAGGAGAAGGGTGTCGGCCCGTCGGGCGACTTCAACCCGGAGTTCCGTCGCGGTGGCCAGGACGGCTACCGTCGCGAGGCTGCTAACTAAGCACCTTGCACTCCAAGATGGAAAGCGAGACGGGAGTATTTAATTCAATAAATCTCCTCTGACTGTCGGCTTCACAAGGCGAAATCACTGGCGTTAGCGTGCTCCTTCGTTCCGTTTTGATGGTGGCTATGTGAAGGTAACAACTAAGGTGTATGATGCTGGATGTTGCTTTACGTACAGCTTATCCTGGAAGGCTTGGAGACAGGAGCTGCTGGCGAGGTGTACTTCAGAAGCAGCAGTCGCATGAGCTCACGTTTTTCCGGGTCGGGGAGTGCTTTCTTCACGCGTATTGCCATGATGACGCGCTTGCCAGCGTAGCGCAGGTTCTTGCGCAAGGGCGCATGCTCTTTCGTCGACACGGGCGGGGATACGTACAGCGCTGCCGGTTTGGTCATCGCCC
This sequence comes from Phytophthora gonapodyides, assembly GCA_012295475.1. NCBI lineage: Eukaryota > Oomycota > Peronosporomycetes > Peronosporales > Peronosporaceae > Phytophthora > Phytophthora gonapodyides. The sequence goes on along the minus strand of JAABLL010000615.1, from coordinate 2,117 downwards.
ACTGGTGGCTAGACTCATCGTTTGTGGAAGGTTGGCGTGCCGTGTGATCCGAGTAGTCTGTAACACTGCGGCGAGACCGAAAGCTGCGAACGTCGGTGCGCTCGACGCTGTGGCTTCCGCGTCGTGTAGATTTCTGTGCAAGGCCGATGAAGTCAAGTGGCCGTGGCTCTGCGTTCACAGGCTCGCTGTACACCTCCGCGTGGGAGGATAGTGAAAGTCTTGCAGACGTCACGCGATTCGATCCATCGCTGTCGGTCTAAAGGTTGCAGTGGGGCGCGATGGTCAAGATCAGCCGGACACCAAGACAACAAATGCAGTTAGCGTACCGTTGGTGTTGGTATCGTGGCTTCCAACTCTTCCAAAGGCGTCCTGTTTTGCTGTGTAAGCAAATTGGTGAGCGTCTGTGAGCAGAAATGCCTTTACCTGCGAACGAACCTCGTTCCGGAGGTTGGGATCCGCACCAAGCTTCAGTAGCACCTCCATGACCTTGATGCTCTTGCCACGAACTGCACCAACGACATATGCAAATCAATCTACTGAGCCACTCCATTGAGGCCGCTGGTGCAAGCATACAGTAGCCAGACCTGCTTTGTGCAATGGCGTGTCTTGGTTCTCACTACGCGAGTTGATGTCCACTTTGAGGGTGGTCACCAAGTAGCGCACGACCCCGTCATGGTCCTTGCGGCAAGCGTGATGCAGCGCGTTGCGCCCGTTGGAATCGACAGCACTGGCTGAACCTCCAGCTTTGATCAACTCTTGAATACACTCGAGCTCTCCAACGTATGACGCTGCGGACACATGAGCGCATTCACAACCCAACCTTAGTTTATAAAGTCGATGCCGGACAAGGAATTTTTCACACCCCAATGCACAGCGTTCATGCCAAAGCGCTGCATTTCATCGCAAGAGCACGGTCAGTATTTGTGCCTTTACAGGTAGCAGCACCCTCCCTACTCACATCCTTCGCGTTTGGATCCATCTTGCGTTTGGTGATCATCTCTCGGAGTTTGACGAGGTCCGACGTGATGGCGTACCGCACGAACTCAGCCACCTTCTCCTGCTCTCGGTCCTCCGCTCTCATACCCCTCATTGCGCACAGCCCCATGCTCACCGCTATTGAATCGACAGACAAAATGTAGCCTGCCTCCTCATCAAAAGCTTTCAGTCTTGCAGGACCCGATCGTAAGAATAGATAACATCAAGACTAACCTGAGCTTTTGATTGCAGACACTATGAATAACTACAAGTTGTAGTCTACAACTAAGGCAACACCATCGAGGTCAACTGCGAGTTGCAGTCTGCAACGTCCTCTTCATTGCAATGACAGCTTTTGCATAAGAAAGCTATGCTGCTATCAGCTACTACTACTACTATCACCACTACAACGTTCTGATGAACGGCACACAACATGCAAATTTGATATGGATGTTTGCTCCATGGTTGGTCTCCAGCATTATTGTCGAAGTGACTAGCATAAAAGATTGGGAATATGGAGCCATCGATCAGTTGGAGCAAGTTTTCCAGCAAGGCAACCGAAGCCACCAAGCGGTTCAGATGCTCAACAACCAAGACTTCGCTATTCAACTGTTTGCTTCGCTTATCCCTCACAAAAGACGCGGAGCTTGCACTCGACCCCCGCAGTCTTGCGACCACAGGAGACGCGCGCGCTCTGCTTCGGGGCGAGATGCTTGACCCTGGGATCTCCACTGTGAAAGAGAGATCACGCCAGAAGTCCAGTTGGGACGGGCAGGACAGCACTTGTCCTTAAACGCACACCTAGATAATCTACACTGCTGCTGCTGCTTCCACGCCGGTGTCAGGAAATCGAGAACTGCTGCTTCTTGAGCAAGGTGCTTGGGAATGCCCGCTCGGCAGCCAGTCGTTTGGCGGAGCCACCCGTTTCGCCACGTGTGACGCGAAGGTTGCTCGAGCCGTTTTCCTGTGCAAGCAGATACTGGAGGGACCCGATCAAATCGTTGAATAGGATCATTTTGCTGGCATGAAATTTACCACTCTGAAACCACGACTTGAAAGTGCGCGTGAGCCGACCTGCTGCAATGAGAGGACCACGCAGCGCTGGTGACCATCACAGGGCACGGCGCCAGCAGGTTGAGGCC
>JAABLL010000614.1:0-13121 GCA_012295475.1 Phytophthora gonapodyides | reverse complement strand
GAACCAAAGTGAAGGCCTTGCAAGATCGTTCGTGAGAAACTCAGTGGGGTGATCGATGAAGTAATAGTGCAACTTCCAATCACGTACGAATCGAGTGGCCATCGCTGCCAACAGCAACGGCTAAAGCGTTGTCGTCGACAACTTGTCGGTGTCTTGAGCTAGGTTTCAATATCCTGAAGTATGATCCACATCTTGATTGCGAAAAGAAGACGATCACAAGCTACTTCGAACTTATACCATAGGTAAAGCCTGACATAAACGTTGAAGTGAAGCCAACATGTATTAAGTAAAGAGTTCAACGAGCGCGAGATCACGCCGATGTATAGATTTTCGTATCCAGAATGCCATTCGCACCAACAGAGCACGAGTTGCCCAAGAACTGGGCAGCCGTCACTGACAGCGTTGACCCCATTGTGCCGCACGTCGCCGAGTCTGTGTACGTGATGACCGTAGCTGACCTATCCGTTTTCCGCGTGGCGCGGAAGCTCGACGTCGTCCCCGACTTGTGGCACTTGGCGTCGGCGATGTAGGTCGTGATACCCGTCAGTGTCGACGCGTCACAACTCTTGCCGGCAGTGTATTTCTCCACGATCACATAGGCGGTGGAACCGAACCCCGTCGCCACATCCGTCTTGTACGTCAGTGAAGACCCACAGGCAGTCCCGCTGTATGGAACGGCCGTGCCAGTGCACGTGGTTGACGCCACGCAGCTATCTTTCGAGAGCACCGTCGTCACCATTCTCGCCGGCACCACCGGCGACTTGCATCCACCCGTGCTCGAGTCGTAGTTCACAGTCGACGAGAAAAACAACGGCGTTGCGCCATCGCCGTAGACCTTCGTGTCAGGAATGCCGTCGCTATCAGCTGCGCACGAGTTACCCGAGGCCTGATCGGCCGTCACAGACAGCGTTGACCCGGTCGTGCCGCACGTCGCCGAGTCGGTGTACGTAACGATCGTTGCCGATTCATCCGCCTTGCGCGTGACGCGAAAGCTCGACAACGTCCCCGACTTGTGGCATTTGCCGTCGGCAACGTACGTGGTGACACCCGTCAGCGCTGACGCATCGCAACTCTTTCCAGCGGTGTATTTTTCCACAATCACGTACGCCGTCGTCCCGAACGCCGTCGCCACATCCGTCTTGTACGTCAGTGAGGACCCGCAGGCAGTCCCGCTGAAAGGCACGACCGTGCCAGTGCACGTAGTCGACGCCACACAGCTATCCCCTGTGACCACCGTCGTCACCATTCTCGCTGGCACCACCGGCGACTTGCACATACCCGTGTTTGAGTCGTAGTTCACCGTCGATGACAAGTATAGTGGCGTCACACCGCCGCCATACACCTTCATGTCCGGGATGCCGTCACTAGTAGCTGCGCACGAGTTACCGGTTGCCTGATCGGACGTCACAGACAGCGTTGACCCCGTTGTGCTGCAGGTCGCCGAGTTCGTGTACGTAATGATCGTTGCCGATTCATCCGCCTTGCGCGTGACGCGGAAGCTCGACAACGTCCCCGACTTGTGGCATTTGCCGTCGGCGACATACGTCGTGATACCCGTCAGTGCCGATGGGTCGCAACTCTTGCCAATGCTGTATTTTTCCACAATCACGTACGCCGTCGACCCGAACGCCGTCGCCACATCCGTCTTATACGTCAGTGAGGACCCGCAGGCAGTCCCGCTGAAAGGCACGACCGTGCCAGTGCACGTAGTCGACGCTACACAGCTATCTCTCGAGAGAACCGTCGTCACCATTCTTGCCGGTACTGCTGGCTGCTTGCACATACCCGTGTTTGAGTCGTAGTTCACCGTTGACGAGAAGAACAGCGGCGTCGCACCGTCGCCGTACACCTTAGTATCGAGAATGCCGTCGTCATTATCTTCACACGTGTTACCCGATACCTGCCCAGCCGTCACATACAGCGTTGACCCCGTGGTGCTGCATGCTGAGTCCGTGTAGGTGATGATCGCTGCCGATTCATCCGCCTTGCGCGTGGCACGGAAGCTCGACGACGCCCCCGACTTATGGCACTTGCCGTCGGCGACGTACGTCGTGATTTCCGTGAGCGCCGATGGATCGCAACTCTTGCCAATGCTGTATTTCTCCACGATCACGTACGCCGTCGACCCGAATGCCGTCGCCACATCCGTCTTGAACGTCAGTGAGGATCCACAGGCAGTCCCGCTGAAAGGCACGACCGTACCAGTGCACGTAGTCGACTCCACACAGCTGTCCAATGGGAGAAGCGTCGTTACCATGCTCGATGGCACTGCTGGCTGCTTGCAAATACCCGTGTTCGAATCGTAGCTCACCGTTGACGAGAAGAACAGCGGCGTCGCACCATCGCCGTACACCTTTGTGTCTGGAATGCCGTCACCATCATCCGCGCACGAGTTACCGGAGGCTTGGTCAACAGACACCGAAAGCGTTGATCCCGTAGTGCTGCATGCCGGGTCCGTGTACGTGACGATCAAGGCCGACTCATCCGCGTTGCGCGTGGCACGGAAGCTCAACGACGGCTCCGACTTGTGGCACTTGCCGTCGGCGACGTACGCCGTAATTTCCGTGAGCGCCGATGGATCGCAACTCTTGCCAATGCTGTATTTCTCCACGATCACGTACGCCGTCGACCCGAATGCCGTCGCCACATCCGTCTTGTACGTCAGTGAGGATCCGCAGGCAGTCCCGCTGAAAGGCACAACCGTGCCCGTGCACGTAGTCGACTCCACACAGCTATCGCTCGAGAGAATCGTCGTCACCATACTTGTCGGCACCACCGGCGGCCTGCACGCATCCGTGCTCGAGTCGTAGTTCACCATCAATGAGAAGAACAGTGGCGTCTCGCCATTGCCGTACACCTTTGTGTCAGGAATGCCGTCTTCATCATCCGCGCACGAGTTACCCGAGACCTGATCGGCCATCACTGACAGTGTTGACCCGGCCGTGCCGCACGTCGCCGAGTCCGTGTACGTGATGATCGAAGCCGACCCATCCGCCTTGCGGGTGGTGCGGAAGCTCGACGCCGCCCCCGACTTGTGGCACTTACCGTCGGCGACGTACGTCGTGATACCCGCGAGCGCCGACGCATCACAACCCTTGCCGGCGGCGTATTTCTCCACGATCACGTACGCCGTCAATCCGAACGCCGTCGCCACATCCGTCTTGTAAGTGAGTGAAGACCCACAGGCAGTTCCGCTGAAAGGAATGGCTGTGCCAGTGCACGTGGTCGACTCCACGCAGCTGTCGAACTGGAGAACCGTCGTTACAAGGCTTGACGGCACCCTTGGTGACTTACAACCACCCGTGTTGGAATCGTAGTTCACCGTCGACGTGAAAAACAGCGGCGTCTCGCCATCGCCGAACACCTTCGTGTCGGATATACCGTCTTCATCATACGCACACGAGTTACCCAATGCCTGATCGGACGTCACCGCCAACGTCCACCCCGTCGTGCTGCACGTCGCTGAGTCCGTGTATGTGACGACCGAGGCCGACCCATCCGCCTTGCGCGTGGCACGAAAGCTCAACGACGCCCCTGACTTGTGGCACTTGCCGTCGGCGACGTACGTCGTGATACCCGCGAGCGCTGACGCTTCGCAAGTCGTGCCGGCGGCATATTTTTCCACGATGATGTACGCTGTTGACCTGAACGCTGCTGCCACATCCTTTTTGTAGGTCAGTGAAGACCCGCAGGCAGTCCCGCTGAAAGGCACGATTGTGCCAGTGCACATCGTCGACTCTACACAGCTATCTCCCGTGACCACCGTCGTCACCATCCTCGCTGGCACAGTAGCAGACTTGCACCCACCTGACTTAGAGTCGTAGTTCACCATCGAAGAGAAGTACAGCGGCGTCTCGCTATCGCCGTACACCATTGTGTCGAGAATACCGTCGCCATCATCTGCGCATGAGTTACCCGTTGCCTGAGCGGACGTCACCGCCAACGTCGACCCGGTGGTGCTGCAGGTCGCTGAGTCCGTGTACGTGACGACCGAGGCCGATCCATCGGCCATGCGCATGGCACGAAAGCTCGACGACGGATCCGACTTGTGGCACTTGCCGTCGGCCACATACGTCGTGATACCCGCGAGCGTCATTGGGTCACAGCCATTGCCTGCGGCATATTTCTCCACGATCACATACGCCGTCAATCCGAACACCGTCGCCGCATCCGTCTTGAACGTCAATGAGGATCCACAGGCAGTCCCGCTGAAAGGCACGGTCGTGCCAGTGCACGTCGTCGATGCCACACAGCTATCTCCCGTGACCACCGTCGTCAGCATCCTCGCCGGCTTTGCTGGTGACTTGCACCCACCTGACTTAGAGTCGTAGTTCACCATCGAAGAGAAGTACAGCGGCGTCTCGCCATCGCCGAACACCTTCGCGTCGAGAATACCGTCTTCATCATCGGCGCACGAGTTACCCAATGCCTGATCTGCCGTCACCGCCAGCGTCGACCCCGTGGTGCTGCACGCCGAGTCCATGAAGGTGACGACCATTGCTGACCTATCCGCCATGCGCGTGGCTCGGAAGCTCGACGACGTCCCCAAGTTGTGGCACTTGCCGTCGGCGACGTACGTCGTGATACCCGCGAGCGCCGACGCATCGCAACGCTTGCCGGCGGCATATTTCTCCACGATGACGAACGCAGTCGACTCGAACTTTGTTTTCAAGGCGGCACGGAACGAGGATGGGATGTTGCAGGCCTTGCTTGCGAACTGACCGGCTATGGTCTTGGCGCACTTGGCCGAAGCAGCACATACGTCAATCGGTAGGACCGTCGTCGAAACATGCATCGGCATTTCGCACGGGTCAAACGTTGGGTCGTAGCTTATCGTCGACGACAAGTAAAGTCTGGGTTTCCCCACCTGGACAACTCGAAGGTCAGGAAACCCGTCGCCGACGGAATGGCACGACGGGCCTTTCGCGTCCACAATGTACGTGAAAGCGCTTCCCGAGCACGTTCTCGAGTTGGCGTACGTACTGATCGTCACCGACTCGTCCGCCGAAATGAAAACGCGAAAGCTTTCGAAAACATTCGTGGGATGGCACTTTCCATCGGCAGCATATGTGGTGATCCCCACAAGTGACGCTGCCCCACAGTGACTCCCGCCGGCAAATTTCTCAACGATCACGTACGGCGTCGAGCCAAACGATGCCGCGACATCGTCTTGATAAGTCGAGATGGTACTGCAACTCGTGCCGGTAAACTGAGAGTTCGCGCTACCGGAGCAAGCAGATGACTCGACGCAGCTGTCGTTGCTGAGGACGCTACTCGACACTTTGGCAGGAACGACTGGGGTCTCACAGTCACCGACGTTTGAATCGTAGGACACTGTGGACATCAAGAACTCAGGAGCAGCATTAACGTCGCCCGAGTCCGCTGTACCAGGGAAACCAGCGGCAGGATCAGGGCACGCGCTGCTCATCACTTGATCGACAGTCACCGTCGTGCTGATCCCGTTGCCGGTGCATGTTGCAGAGTGCGGATAAGCTCGAATTGTTGTTGAACCGGTTGTCGTCGATACCAGGATACTCTCCATCAAATCCGTCGTTCGGCATTCGTCGTCGATTAGTGGCGTTGGGGTGCCAGAGATGTTGAGACCCACGAAGATTTCGTCGTTCACGACACTAGCAACCACTTGCGTTCGCATCGTATCCGGCTCACACCCGTCCACATTCATGTTGGAGCATCCAACATAGAGCGGGGAGAATCCGTCCCCATACAACTTGACATCGCCAATGCCCGTCATAGCGGCAGGAATGCACACGTTGCTCAACGAATCGCCAGCATTCACCCTGAAATTCGCCCCTGCGGTAGCACAACTCGAGGAATCCACGAAGGTGGTGATCGTTGCCGAGCCATCTGCCATCCTCGTCGCTACGTAGCTTGATGAAGTGTCGGTCATGTGGCACTTGCCGTTCGCCAGGTACGTTGTCATCCCCGAAAGCGCTCCGGGATCACAATTCTGGCCAGCAACGTACCTCTCCACAACGACGTAGGGATTGGAGCCGAACGCAGTCGCCATGTCCTCCTTCCACGTAAGCAAGAAGCTGCACTTGGTGGCAGAATACGGACGGGTTTCTCCGCTACACTTGTTGGAGACTGTGCACGTCTCCGAGGACACCAATAACGACTCGATCTGCGTCGGAACCACTGGCCACTTGCAGTCACCGGCACTCGTCTCGTAATTGACAGCAGATAAAACCATCGTAGGCGTGATTCCATCGCTGTACGACTTGATGTCGTTACTAGCGAAAGGAATACAAGCTCTGGCTTGTGCGGTAGTGACTGTTATCGTCTCTCCTTTTGTGGCACACGTCGAGGAATCCGCGTACACTTTGATATATACGGACCCGTCCGCTGCTCTGATAGCCGCGTAGCTTTCCGACGCGCTTGTTTTGTGGCACTTGTCGTCTGCCAGGTACCCCGCTATACCAGACAGCTTTGCCGGATCGCAGGCATTACCGGGTTGATACGTCTCGACAACAACATATGGGCTCGAGCCGAACGCCGCCGCTATCTCCGACTTGAAGCTCAGCGTCGAACTGCAAGTGGTGGCGGAGTACGAATCGACGGCGCCGCTGCAGGAACGCGACGCTGCGCACGCATCATCGGGTACCAAAGTCGCCTCGATTTTCGTCGGAACTACTGGCCACTTGCAGTCACCGGCTTTCGTGTCATAGCTCAACGTCGAGAAGAACACCGTCGGTGATCGTCCGTCACCATAGCACTTTACATCACCAGCGTTGGCAGTAGAGACGCAGGTGTTGTCTTGACTCTGAGCTGCCGTCACCGCAAGTGTCACCGCCGTCGACGCACAGACCGCTGACGTCGTGTACGTTGCGATCACCGCGGAGCCGTCCGCTGCTCTAGTTGCCGCGTAGCTTGCGGACGTCCCCGTTTTGTGGCACTTGCCGTCCGCCAGATACGCCGTCGTGCCCAGTATCTTCGCTGGATTGCAGCTCTCTCCGACGACGTACTTCTCGACCACGAGATACGGATTCGAGCCGAACGCTGCTGCCGTGTCCTCCTTCCACGTAAGAATTGAGCTGCACTTGCTACCAGAGTACGGATCGCCAGTACCGCTGCACGTGGTCGACGTCGTACAGACATCAACAGACGCTTGAGACGACGTCGCTTGTGTTGGCACGGCTGGCCACTTGCAGTCGCCCGAATTCGAGTCGTACGACAGCGATGAGCTAATAACCAGTGGCGTTTTCCCGTCGCCGTAGCTCTTGATGTCCCCCAGGCCCGTAATTGAAGCAATGCACATGTTGCCGGTAGCCTGCGCGGCCGTCACCGCAATTGTCACTCCTTTCGTGGCACAAGTCGAAGAGTCCGCGTACACTTTGACAACGGCAGAGCTGTCTGCTGCTCGTGTTGCCGCATAGCTCGAGGCTGCGCTCGTCTTGCGGCACTTGCCGTCAGCCAGATACACCGTGATGTCCGATAGTTTTGTCAGGTTACAAGCTTGACCAGCGACGTACTTCTCCACGACCACGTACGGACTCGAGCCGAACACAACCGCCGCATCTGCTTTGAAACTCTGAGTGGAACCGCACGTGGTTCTCGAGAATGGACCGGCCGTCCCGCACGCAGTTGACACTGCGCAGTTCTCCCCGGGAACGACGGATGCCGACAGCAGAGAAGGAACTGCTGGCGGTGCGCAGCTATTGACGTTCGAGTCGTACGAAATGCTCGACGATAAGTAGACTGGCGTGCTCCCGTCTCCGTAAATCTTGACATCAGACACACCCGCGAGGATGCACGTCGAGTTGGCTGTCGGGACGGTCAGGATCGTTCCGGTTGTGGCGCAGCTTGTCGAATCCGCGAAGGTTTTGATGGTGCCAAAGCCGTCCGACGCCCGTGTCGCCACGTAACTCGCTGAAGTGCCAGTTTTGTGGCACTTGCCATCCGCCAGGTAGACCGAAAGGCTCGTGAGTTTGGTTGCAATGCAGCCCTGCCCAGCGAGATACCTCTCCACGACCAGGTACGGGTTCTTGCCGAATGTTGCAGCCATATCCGCCTTGAAGCTCTGTGTAGAACTGCAAACGATGGACGAGTAAGGAGGAGCTGTGCCGCTGCAAGTAGTCGTTGGGGTGCAGGAATCCACAGCCACGATTGCCGCCGACAGCAAAGTCGGCGTTACTGGCGCTTTACAGTCGCCGGTGTTTGTCTCGTACTTGACTGTTGTCAGCAAGTAGAACGGTGTGACTCCGCCACCGTAGACCTTCGTGTTCAATATACCGTTTACATCGTCCAGGCACGAGTTGCCCAGCGCCTGAGCAGCAGTGATCGTCATAGCCGTAGCAGCAGAAACGCAAGTGCTACTTAAGTAGGTCGACACGACCGCGGAGCCATCCGCCGCCCTTGTGGTTCTGTAGAAGCTTGTATCGCTGATCTTGTGGCATTTCCCGTCGGCAAAGTAGGTTGTGATACTCGACAGTTGCGGAGCTTTGCACAAGTTCAAGTCGTATTTCTCCACCGTCACGAAAGGATACGCACCGTACAATGCCGTCACGTCGGCGTGGTACGTTAACGGCGTGCTGCACGCGGTGCTGGTAAAGGGGAAGACAGTCCCCGAACAAGCCGCTACCGGTACACAGCCGTCGACGATATCCTTGCTCGCTATGACAATCTGAGAAGGGATCGTTGGAGACTTGCAATCGCCCACTTTCGTCTCGTAAGTTAATCTCAGCGTCAGGAAGAAGGCCGTCGAGCCGTAGCCGTACAGCTTCATATCCGGAATTCCATAGCCATCGTTCACGCAGCTATTCGCCAGCATGAAAGGCGCAATCGCCAGCGTCACACCGGTTCCAGCACACGTCGTCGAATCAGCGTAGGTCTTTATCGTGGCGCCACTGCTCACGGTCACCCGAAAGCTTGACATCGTCGTTGTTTGGTGGCATTTCCCGTCGGCAAGGTACGTTGTAACCCCCAGAAACTTGTGCTGCTGACAAGATTGCCCAGGCACGTACTTCTCCACAATGATGTACGCACTTGAACCAAACATGGCGGCCCAATCCGTCTTGTACGAGTAGACGGAACTGCACGACATCCCGGCGTACACATCGCCGGTAACACTGCAGGAGGTCGTGTCTGAGCAGGTATCAACGGGCACAATGGATGTCACGAGCTGCGTGGGCACCGCCGCTGGAGACTTGCAGTCGCCCTCCTTCGAGTCGTAGCTGGCAGTCGACGAGAAATAGAGGAACGTCATGCCGCCTGTGAACATCTTGATGTTGTTCGCACTGCCTGTAACGCCATTGGGGCAGATGCCCGTTGTCGGGTAATCGAAGATGACGGACTTCCCGGTGCTGCACGTGGAGTCCGTGTACGTCGTGACTGTCACGGTATTGGCGGCAAAGCCGACGAAGCACCTGTAGCTGAATGCTTCACTCGTCTTGTGGCACTTCGCGTCGGCCAGGTACAGCGTTTTGCTCAGCAGGCTACCGGCATTGGCGCAGGACTTGCCGACAGTGTAGTTTTCCAAAACAAAGAAAGGGAAACTGTTGGTGGCGAGGAAAATGGACGTTGGGTATGTGCCGAAGAAGCTGTCGGCGTTACTGGTGACTAAGGTAGTGTCTCCACCGGAGCTGGGGCAGGTAGTGGTGATGTACACTGAACTGCTGCCAGCGGGAGTCTCAACACATTGTCCTGGAACGCATGTTGCCGTGCCCGTGGGGGCGCTCAGCATAAGCTCCGGGATCCGTCCTGAAGTCGTGGCCAAGCACTTGGCTTGCGTATCGTAAACGATCTTGTGGGTCACGGCGAACGTGACGCCTTGAGCTGTCGACGCAGCCGCTAGGATGCAGCCAACCACACACAAAAACCGATGCGTGGAGATCGCCATGCTCCTTGATTCTCCGGTCGTCGGGACGGAGAGAATTCGCGAATGAACCATCGTTTGGAATCCCCGGTCCTCCTTTCTTCGAGACCGAAAGGTCCACGATGCAGTGGACGTTTCGCGACGTATATCTTTTGCTCGAAGAGCCTTAGGTAATACTCTAATTTGGATATGTGCACTTGTTCGCTGACATTGCTCCCTGGACGGACGGATCCTGGTTTGTAGACAGCTCAGAGCGTGTCGCCATACAGGCTTAAGCTATACGATCGGGGCTCGAGCTCGGTGGTTTACCCGACACAGAATCTGCCTGGAAGTAGGCTTTTTCGACTATTGAACTGGAAGTCCATGCAACACGTAGCAACTTGTTACTCTGCTAGGTAAACTTATTTGCTGATGTGAAGGTGCTGGGCGTTCTGCTGCAGAGGTGAAAGTCTTCAATTAGACGCCAACAACAGCCTATTTACGGTGGTACAAGCTTCTCCAAGCTCGAGCTTCTGAAGTGGCCGCAACTTCGCTTCAGGTCTCCAGAGCACAATGCGCAAGGATCCACTTCAGAAGCAGGAATCAGTCGAGAATCCCCATGCTTCATCAGACGACCTGGTCCCAAGTCACCCGAGGAAGTCGTTCATCACCGAAGTGGAGCGGTTGAAGCGAGTTCCAGCAATTGAAAAAGATGCCGCTACCCGTCCTGCGGAGGGGGCCACGGAGGTGTTCCAGCTGATCGACAAGCTGGCTGAAAAGCAGCAGCGCAGCAAGCGCATTCGCACGATGATGCAGCGAGCAGCACACAAGACGATCCTCGTCGTACGCACCAAAAACTCCATCCAAGCAGCGGAGATTGTGACGGTCCGCTTCAGCCAACACAAAGTGACTGAAGTTCCGCGTAGTGTACAACTCAGTCAAGTCTGTACGAAAGTCGTGCGTCACACACGCTTCCACTCCATGAAAAAGCGATCCCAGTTCGAGACAATCTTCTCTGAAGCTCGAGAGATCGACGCCTTGCTGAAGGACATGTTCTGGTACCTCACCGCGCACTGCTTCCAGCCGGATCGACAGCCGCATCTTGAGGCCAACTTCTACCAGCGGATCGCCGACAGCTTCACGGCGCTGTTTGTCCGCTTGCAGACGAAGCCTTCCAGTCGCGACTCGGGCTTCTTCGACCAGTTACCGGACATTGTGGCGCAGATTCTGTTCGTTGCGCTGTACGAGGCCTTCCCACGCTCCCGGAAAACCATCTCCAGCGATCCCATTCGACACGAGATCCTGCGTACTTGCTACTGCTGGATCCTGGGCTTCGTGCCGGCGGATCTAAGTTACGACCACTGGGTGGCAGTTGACCAGGGCTCGCCCCAGCGAATTGCCGCGCTGGCAGACTTCCCAGCCATGAGGAACCGCATGATGCGAGCGGAGAGGGTCGAGCGCACGAGACAAGCCGTCAAGACGTGGCACGAAGAGGACGAGGATCCGGAAGAAGCGACGATCTCTGGCGAGTACCAACTGAGCTCAAGCCACGAGACGTTCGACGCAAACTCCAAGCTCCTTCCGCACCTCCAGACACACCAGAAAGCACGACGCAACTCTGCCTTCTCCATCTCCCCGTCCAGGCCTAAGCAGCGCCCTGCAAGCGGCAGTGGCCAAAGCGACAGCGGCGTCAAACCTGCAGCTCATGTTGAAACCCGCGAGCGGTTCACTTACGAGATGTGCAACTCGCCGTTGATCGGCGCGTTCTTGGCGCGGCATCAACTGGAGGCCAATACGCCGCACTTGCGCGTTCAAATGCGGCTGACCAGCGGGAAACAACGCGACTTGAGCGAGCAGGAGGCGCTTCGCGCGGCAGCTGGCGTCGTCCCTGCGCGTCGACGGCGGCTTGTCGACCCCACCGCGTTTGGAGACGCACTGGTGGAGCTCGAGAGCTTCGGCAACTCAGTGCGTCACGCGTACTCGAAAGAGCGAGAGCAGGCCCGGCACTTGGACTCACGGGAACGGAGACGCCTCGCTGGCGAGCACAAAGCGCTGGAGACGCAGTTAAGCGATCTCCGCCAGAACGGGGACAAGCTGCACGAATTCAGCAACCAGCTCGTCAGTAGAGCGCAGATCGACGCAGTATTGGCGTCCTCGTCTAGCGGAGGGGCCACTACGCTGGCGTCAGGAGCGTCAAGTCTGGAGCAGACCTCACCCGGTGGTGCTGGGGCCACTCGTCCGTTCACGCCGCGTCCACCGTCCCAACGTGGTGGGAGCCTCAGGTCGTCTACAATGGCAGCACACGGGGGATCCGCACGGGTGACCCGCGCCAACTCCGACAAGAACACTCGTTGATGAGGCAAATGCTGCGTAGGCAGCTTAGATTAGGGTGAACAGCTTGAGCATTCGTCCACTAAATAGCGAATGAAACAAACCAGCAAAAGCTCCGCCGAGGAATGAAGACACCAGCGCACAGCGTACAGCGTCGCGTCTTACAGTCGCTTGATGCCTTTCTTCTTGTTGGCCTTCTTTTTCTTGAGCGACGCGTCCACATGGCCAGTGTCAGTCTTCATCTTCTTCTTCGTAGGCGTCGATATGGCCGCATCCTTGGCGGATTCCTCGCTCGCTGCGTCTTCAGCAGGTCGCTTCAGCGTCTTCTCACTGCTCTTGCTATCTGCACTCTTGCTGTCCTTCTTCTCCTCCTCTCCGCTGGTCTCGCCAGCTTCCTCAGGCGCCACGGCCGAGCGCTTGGGCGCGTGAATCTTGGTCCACAGCCTCGCACGACGCGCGTACTCGTCGTAGCTGTCTAGGAAGAGCTTGCCGGCCTCGTCGTTCAGCGACGACTCGGGGAAGGGCACGATGAGTAGACAGCGCACGACCTGCAGCACGTGCGCGAGGCCGAGCGTGGGCTGCCAGTCCTTCTTGAGCGTGTTGACGCAGATTTCGCCCGCCGGCTGCGACACGTTCGGGTGGAAGATCTTGGTCAGGAACACGCCGCGCGGCGGCTGCTGCGGGAAGCTCTCGGTGAGCGTGAGCTTGACCGTGAAGTAGCCTCCTTCGTAGGGCGTGTCCTCGGGGCCACGAATCTCGGCGTGGATTTCACGGAGCTGCTCCTCATCCTGCGGGAGGTACCGGATGCCGTCCAGAGGCTGCAGCACGAGCTTCCGGAGCTCGCGCGCCACGCGCTGGGCCACCTGGGGCGGCAGGTTTTCCCTTGTGAGCTGCGTCAAGATGTACTTTAATTAGTGTTTTGCCTCAATCGACCAGGCAGTTCGTGTCGGAATTTTCCAGTATTCCTTCATTTGTGAAC